>OX155970.1:6960192-7065743 GCA_944548615.1 Micropterix aruncella
CGATTCATTGTGATTTTTTTCATTACAAAAAACCAATCAAATATTAACAATATATACATATATATATATATATATATATATATATATATATATATATATATATATATATATATATATATATATATATATATATATATATATATATATATATATATATATATATATATATATATATATATATATATATATATATATATATATATATATATATATATATATATATATATATATATATATATATATATATATATATATGTATATATATATATATATATATATATATATATATATATATATATATATATATATATATATATATATATTGTGACGAACTAGTCGTCACGGGAATCTAATTCCATAATACATAATAATAAACTTCATTAAAATCATCTTACACTTCATTAGAATTTAATCGGAATATAAACGAAATCCATACTCGCATCATGCGATTAAATAACGCACACCCTTAGTCGGATTCACGGCAAAATTGCCAGTGGATTAAATTTAAACTGACTGGATCGGGTGATTAATTCTATACCCCCCTCTCTTGGATTTTGACCGCGGAACAGGGCGGACTACTCGTGGCCGCTGGGGGCCAAACCCCCATATATATATATATATATATATATATATATATATATATATATATATATATATATATATATATATATATATGTATGTATGTATGTATATATATATATATATATATATATATATATATATATATATATATATATATATATATATATATATATATATATATATATATATATATATATATATATATATATATATATATATATATATATATATATATATATATATATATATACATATATATATATATATATATATATATATATATATATATATATATATATATATATATATTGTTAGATATATTTTTTAGAATATACAACAATTTAATTTCAAGTATGACCGCAAGCGACATCTATTTATAAAAGACAGTAGCGCCATCTGCCGGTTGAACGAGGAGCCATGCGGTATAATTTTGTACGAAGTAAATGTATCAGCGGTTCGTGTCCCGGCTCATCGAAGGAGGAGGGAATTTTCCATTCTGGGATTGACTAAGATCGAGGCAACGTTCGGCTTTAGTATTGCTTTGTTTTATTTCGGAAAATACATTTATTCTTACGGAAATTGACGTTTTTGTACTAAGTGAACCTGCCGGAGTTCCTATCAAATATCAGAAGTGGGATAACACAATCCACAAGTGCATTTTTCGTGATTTTAAACATTATCAGTGGAGAATTCGAACTATTGCGCAATCGATCGCAAATTGCGTATCATTATTTTTGGGCATAAAAACATTGAAAATGACTGTTTTACAGATTGGAGACAGCGTCTAATACCTGAGGCAGCTTGTTTTCTGTTGGACAACAGGTGATTTCATATCTAATAAGGCCAGGTACGAGAAAAAGTCCAGTTCTTTCGTCGCGCCGAACGTGAGTACAACGTTTTATTTTTACTGGACGGCCTGGGAGTGCTGAAATTCTGTGTATTTTTGAGCTGTCTTGATTGTGAAATAATGATAATAATTTCCGAAATTCGAGAAAAATAATACGTCATCCGGCGTGACGTCATCAGATGTCAGACAGTAGTGTTGGGCGATTGGGTTAATTAAACGTCAAATAGTGATGTCGCACGATTGAGCCAATTTGTATGTTCATTTGGTAGAGTTGAGCACGTACGCTATTTTCACGAAAATGGACGCGTTCAACAACGATGATACAGAAGGGAGCGATACCTATGAACGACACTCAAAATCTAAACATCGACATTCAAAGGAGCGATCTAAGCGTAGGCGAGAGATCGAAACAGAGGTAGAGCGAATCTTAAATAAAAGATTTTCTGCATCGGGTGTGGCTCATTTAACCAACGATATGCTTGCTAAATTACCAGCAGTATCAACCGACACTACGAATACTAGCTCACCAACGTTGGCGGCCAATATTGTGAACACCGATTTACCGACGGTAGCGGCCAATAATATGGACGTTGACTCACCAGCGGTGGCAACAGATAGTGTGCATCAACACATCGTTTCACCGGCAATTGCGACAGATGCTGTACAACAACCGATTGTTAAATATTTCGGACATGGTGATGTGATCCCTAGATTCGATCCTGCAAATAGGTCTACCACCATAGAACAGTGGATTCGCGTTGTGGATGATATAGCTAACCTTTATAACTGGGATGAGAAGACGAAAATTTATCATGCCACAACAAAATTGGTTGGCTATGCTAAGACTTGGTATGATCAACAAACGTCATATAATGTTGATTGGTCGCTTTGGAAGCAGCGTCTTAGAAATGCTTTTCCTTCTGGACGTAGTGTATTGGAAATGTTGAAAACAATTGTGAATTATAAAAGAGCAATAAATGAAGATCCTTTGCAATTTTTCAACGAAAAGTTGAACTTGGGTGTAGCATGTCAGTTACAGGATTCAGTCATCTGCGAAGCGATTATAGGCACTCTTGGAAGCGAGGTGCTGGAAATAGGAGCCGTATCAGCGGGGTGTAAAACAACTGACACTCTCAGGAGCTATTTGTCATCGCTTCGAGCACTGCCCGAAATAAATCGAGCAATTGCCAGTACTTCATTTACACCTAAAATCAACCGAGGATATGATCGAAGACAGCTACTATGTAAAATCTGTAATCGACGTGGCCATATGACTAAAGATTGTTTCAAAAATAAAAAGACGATATTAACGCTAGATAAGGATAAGAGTGGAGCACCGCCAGTGGTGTTTTGTACATTTTGTAAATTCCGTGGCCATAATCGGGAGCAATGCTTCAAACTTAAAAGGCAGGATATGAATAAAACACGGAAACCCGTACGATCAATTTGTATTAACACTGATGGGGACAAATATTATGTGACTGCCAGAATAAATGGTATCCCAGTTACGGGATATGTGGACTTTGGCAGCAGCATTAATATAATGAGATATAATAAAGTCCTGGAACTCGGTTTGGAAGTAAACGAGAAAAGTGACTGCTTGATTCGTGGCTACGGTGGATCAGTGATCACGCCGTTAGGATATGTCAAGATATTTTTGGAAGTTGATGAAGCTTCTGCAAATGTTGAAAGTTTAGTAGTTGACGACAAGGAGCAGAAAATGGACATATTAATTGGACAAACTTTTACCGAGTTATCCAATATCTATGTCATTAAAACAGCAAATACGTTGAGGATTCTCAATAACACTCCGTGGACAGAAATGCCTCAAGCTGTAGAACTTTCTTCAAAGACCAAACTATATACTGAAGATAATGTTGAATTACAGCCAGGAATTAATGTGCTTAATGTATGTTTATCTGAACCGTACTCTGGGTCATTAATAACATACGGAGGTCAACATTTGGAGCCACTAAGGGAGAAAGAAGTATTACAGAGCGAAATGAAGGTTGAATTTGGAAAAGCACAAGTCAAAGTGGTAAATCAGACTAATCAAGTACTTCGCATAAATCAGAATGAGTGTATTGCGCGATGTGATTATACATTCATTAAGGAAAAAGGAGGTTACAAAGTGGGTGATCAATTATCACAAAAAGATCGCCAAGAACTTGACAATTTACTCGATGAATTCAAAGATTGTTTTAAACGAAATAATAAACCATTGGGTCATATCAACGTTGAGATGAAGATCAAATTGACAGAACAGAAAACAATCTACTATCGACCTTATCGGCTTTCTGATGCTGAACGTCAGACGGTCAGGGACATTGTTTCGGATCTCCTTCATGAAGGGATCATAGAAGAATCGCAATCAGATTATGCAAGTCCTGTACTTCTGGTACAAAAGAAGAATGGAGAGCCGAGAATGTGTGTAGATTATCGTGCTTTAAACAAGATAACTCAAAAGGAGAGGTATCCGTTACCTCTAATAGAAGATCTATTGGATCGTTTAAATAATCATAGTGTTTTCACTATGTTGGATCTGGCTTCAGGTTATCATCAAATCAGCGTCCATGAAGATTCTCGAAGATATACAGCATTTATAACACCTGATGGCCATTATCAATATCGACGAGTAAGTTTTGGGCTGGCCAATGCACCTGCAGTATTTCAAAGGGCAATGAATGGTGTATTGGGTTCTCTACGATTCCAGTATGCAATGGCTTATTTAGATGACATATTAATCTTGGCCCATAATGAAGAAGAGGGTATCCAACGGCTTCGTACTGTTTTTGAGGTGTTGAAGAAATCAAATATGACATTGAGATTGGAGAAGTGTTCATTCTTAACTACTAAGGTTGAATATTTGGGCTATGAAGTGTCAAAAGGAGAGATTCGTCCTTCAAAGTGTAAGTTACTTGCAGTACAAGAATTTCCTACACCTTCAAATGTTCATCAAGTTCGTCAGTTCCTTGGATTGGCTGGATATTTTCGTAAATTTATAAAGAATTTCGCCATAATGGTATCTCCATTGACAACATTACTTAAGAAGGATACTGATTGGTCATGGAATGATACACAGCATAATGCTTTTGAGGCAGCCAAAAGAGCCCTGACAGAATATCCTGTTTTGGCAATTTATAACTCTACTTTTAAGACTCAACTTCATACTGATGCATCTCAGATTGGATTGGGTGCGATTTTACTACAGGAACAAGAAAGCGGTTTATGGAAGCCAGTTGCATATGCCAGTAGACAAACGATGTCAGCAGAAAAACGTTATCACAGCTATGAATTGGAGACACTTGCTGTGGTAATGGGTGCTCGCAAATTTAAAATTTACTTGACTGGAATAACCTTCACTGTAGTAACAGATTGTAATGCATTAAGGTTGACATGGACAAAGAAAGATATGGTGCCGCGTATTGGAAGATGGTGGTTGGAAATGCAAAATTTCGATTTCGATGTGATCTACCGACCTGGACCGTCTATGTCCCATGTTGATGCGCTAAGTCGCAATCCGGCACATGTACAACGAATTGACATTAACGACTGGATTGATGTTCTACAATACGAAGATGAAAATGTACGGAATTTAAGAAAACAATTAGAGGAAGATTTGAAGAATAAAACTCGGAAAGGTCTTACTAATGATTACAAAATTGTGAACGGAAAATTATGTCGGCTTATCAATGGGAGACCCTTAATTGTTGTTCCAAAGGATGGACGATGGCGCATATTACAGATACACCACGATGAGAATGGACATAAAGGAGTTGAGAAATGCCTTCATTTAATAAGGCAGCGTTATTGGTTTGCTAAGGCACATACATTTATCAAGAAATACATAAACGGATGCCCAGAATGTCAATTCGCGAAGAAACCAACAGGAAAGCAACCAGGATTTCTGCATCCTATTGAGAAAAAGGCAGTACCTTTTGCCACTGTGCACATAGACCATTTAGGTCCATTTTGTAAGACTAAAACAGGCAAGACTAACCTTCTCGTGATGATCGATGCTTTCACAAAATTTACTATTATCGAAGCCGTACGTGATACAAGTGCAAAGTATGTTGTTATGGCAATGAATATGCTGATAAAAACATTCGGTGTACCGAATAGATTAATATCCGATAGAGGTAAAGCTTTTACAAGCAAAACATTTGAAGAGTTTTGTATTGAAAGAGGAATTAAACACATATTGAATGCAGTTGCAAGTCCCAGGGCAAACGGTCAGGTTGAAAGAACCAATAGAGCAATTTTGGATTCTTTGGTAGCCTATTGTATTGATGAGCAAGCAAATTGGGAACATTACATCTGTAAAGTACAAATGGGCATTAATTCCACAGTAAATAAAACGACAGGTAAAACGCCATATGAATTATTATTCGGCTTCAATCCTAATTTAACTGCTCATATTGAACATGAAACACCAGTTGTGGATATTGAAGTGGTAAGAGATGAAGCAGATAAAGTCTCTAAAATCAACGCCTTAAATATGAAGACGCGTTTTGATAAGAAACGCCGAGCAGCTCAAAACTTTAAAGTTGGTGATTTGGTACTGGTAGAGAGAAAAGTTATAAAGAAAGGATTGACGAGTGGAAAATTAGTTCCAAGATTTGCTGGACCTTGTTTAATTACAGAAGTGTTCCCGAATGACCGTTACCTGGTTGAGAGTATTCCTTCATCTAGGAATAATTACAAGAATATCATCGCAAACGATCGTTTGAAGCGATGGAATGGGCAAAATATGATTTAAAAAAAAAAATATATAATAAATAACCAGACATACTGCTGCACTAGTTGCAGAAATATAATGAAACTTTGATATTATGATTGATATTATATTCAAAATTTTATTTGCCCATGATATATGTTTGTTTGAATAAACAAGTCTGGTTAAGAATTTATTTTGGTGCTGAACAGTTAAAAACTGCAGCCATTAATATGTGAAACAAAGCCTTACAAAGGTTTGATATACTTTTCTATTTATAAAGTGCCTGGAGCTATTAATACGCCTTGAGGTATTTCCATTGGAAGTGGTTCATGCTATTAATAAGCTCTTGAGTCCTTTTGTAGGAAGCGGCCGATGCTATTAATACGCATCAGGATCCTTCCGAGGTATTTCCTAAATGGAATGTAAACCCTTCTGGTGATTCCCACGTGGAACGTAAATCCATCTGTAAGCGCTTGTTTATATTATGAAGTAGCTGGGGCTATTAATACGTCCCAGGGTCCTTCGGTAGGAAGCAGCTGATGCTATTAATACGCATCAGGGTCCTTCCGAGGTTTTTCCGGCATGGAATGTAAACCCTTCTTGCTAGCATTTGTTATGAAGTAGCCGAGGCTATTAATACGCCTTGGGATCCTTCCGTAGGAAGTAGCTGATGCTATTAATACGCATCAGGGTCCTTCCGAGGTCGTTCCTACATGGAATGTAAATCCTTCAAAAGCGCTCGTTATGAAGAAGCCAGGGCAACCTATTAAAACTGCCTTGGGATCCTTCCGAATGAAGTGACTAATGCTATTAATACGCATAAGTAACCTTCTGAAGTGTATGCGCTTATTTATCGGAGAGATATCTACCGAGTTTTAAATCATGATCATGAAAATAAACAAAGGCTATTATTACGCCTCAGAGTGCCTTTGAGTTTTGAATAACAAAACAAAAATCAGCTGATAATATTATAATGTGCACTTGGAGTTCTTTGGAAATAGGGAATGCATTCCATCTAAATTTATTGTTGAATTCTGATTATGTTCCTCTAAAGTTGCGATTTTAGGGTGTGTTCCATCGAAAATTATTGTTGGATTGAGATTGTATTCATCTGAAATTGCTATTGAGTTGAGATTGTGTTTTATCAAAAGTGAAGACGATTGTTTGAAAATTTTGATGATCTGAAAATGAAGTTTGATGGTTGGAGATGGTTTGAAGTTTGATGATTTAAGAATTTGATGATATGAATGTTGGTTTGAAGTTATTGTTAAGTTGGTATTGTGTTAATCTGAAATCGTTGTTAGATAAGGTTGTATTCCATCTGAAGTAATTTTTTTAAAAAAAAAAAAAAAATTGAGATTTTTGTTACTCTGGTTGATGTTGATTTGATGAGGCTTAATTGACTTGATACGTCAAAGTCCATCAATCAACGAGGATGGAATTTTATTCTGTTGAAGTTAAAAATACTTCACATGACTTCGTCATAAATTACTAAATGTGAAAAATATTAAACTTAACAATTAAATATTAATATTTTTGTGTCGCGGTGTTTTGAGAGTAAAACTTGCACCGTGGCGCTGTTTCCTTTGTTTACAGAACATGGCCGAACGGAGAGTTCACCAATCACTCACTATTTACAGCTGCAAACAAGCATTTCTGAACAATTCATTTGCATGGTCAAATGCAAGACTACCGAGTGCTACACACATGAACCAGCAGTCGTCTCGGGGCGAGCCGATTTTCAGGATGGCCGACTGTTAGATATATTTTTTAGAATATACAACAATTTAATTTCAAGTATGACCGCAAGCGACATCTATTTATAAAAGACAGTAGCGCCATCTGCCGGTTGAACGAGGAGCCATGCGGTATAATTTTGTACGAAGTAAATGTATCAGCGGTTCGTGTCCCGGCTCATCGAAGGAGGAGGGAATTTTCCATTCTGGGATTGACTAAGATCGAGGCAACGTTCGGCTTTAGTATTGCTTTGTTTTATTTCGGAAAATACATTTATTCTTACGGAAATTGACGTTTTTGTACTAAGTGAACCTGCCGGAGTTCCTATCAATATATATATATATATATATATATATATATATATATATATATATATATATATATATATATATATATATATATATATATATATATATATATATATATATATATATATATATATATATATATATATATATATATATATATATATATATATATATATATATATATATATATATATATATATATATATATATATATATATATATATATATATATATATATATATATATATATATATATATATATATATATTATACAAAAAACCGTAATAAATACGATAGTTCACTTTCTGTAAGAACAATCGTGTTGTTTATTCTTTTTAATATATTTACTTGTTTTGATTATACGATTTAATGTTGTGATGGATGGTTTTAAATGCGAGCGTTGCCGCTCAAGATTCTTTGGTCGCACTATACAAAATGTCTGCCATGCAGCATAAAGCCCTTGTGGCACGCGATTTTCGCGAATTCCCGTCCCAAAGTCAGGCGTCTCCAAGACGACCGGTTCAATCTTAGATCGATAAGCCAAGATGTCCGCCGACTTACCCTCGAACGAGACGCGAATGAAGCACACGAGGGTTGGCTCCAGCGAAGGTATGACCTTCGATGGAGAGGTAGACCTGCTGCGCACGGAGCTCGATCAGGAGAAGACTTTCAGGTACGTATGCTAAAAAACCTTTCGTGAAAGGGATTTCGAGTTTTATATATGTAATAAGTACAGAGTCGGTGTCCTTGGGTATATCGGGATCAGATTTTCTTTGCGGTATTTCTTTCTGGCGATCCATGCAAGGGATAAATTAATTCATCCTGAAAATTAGGGTTGGAATAGACTACCTCGAATAATAGCCATCTCTGTGTCATTGTGTTACGTTACAGCGGTTCGTCACATTTTCGTCACGTTCGATGAATATAGATACCATTTGTTTACTAAAAAAAATTTGGTTGTGTCATCCCAAGACTTTCCCGGCAAGTAGAGAATCCCCCCGCGAGCCAATTCGTAGTATATTTGCAGTATTTATATTAGAGATGATATTAAAACTGTATTTTTAAAAATATATAATTTATTTAATGTGGCAGATTTTAAATATTATTTGTGTTGTATACGAGATACTTCAAAGAAAATTTCACGACGTGATTTCGGTCCAACAAGGCATCTGTGTACCTACCAAATTTCAAGTCTCTAAGTCCGATATTTCGAGATTGAAGTATGACTGGCGCACCCTCTGTTGGACCGGTTTCAACCACAATCATTTCAACTCTTGCCATGACCGAATGATGCCTGCATGCCAAATTTCAGCTCAATCGGATGAGGCGTTTGGGCGATATCGTGGAGATATATACACACAGCCATACAGACACACATCAGAATTCAGTCTGGAAATGGTCTTAATCGTCTCGGGGAGGGTCAAAATGGATATATCCGTCTGCATCTCGAATAAATAAATGCGCTTTCACAATACTTGCTCGTCGGTTGGTAGGCCAGTAAAGTAATACGAAAAATTAGTGACGGAAATTCGGAAGGTTTTCTTTTTCGCCAATAATAGTCTCTTTAAAAGAACCATGACAAATGTATTTAAAATCTAAACGTAAACGACTTTATTAAACGATCATTGCGAAATCATAAAATTCGGTTCCTAGAAAGTTCGTACATTTTTATGCAAAATTATACCTATAACTTTAGTATTTTCCAAATGTATTGGAAAACTATCAAAATGAGTCGTTATAAAACAGCCATTTGTTTTGAACGATATGTCGACCTTAGCCAAAAACAGGTGTTTGGTGCCTATACTAAGTAGTTTTTCTACACCCAATAAACGATTCTACGCTATACTCATTGTTAACAAAACTAAAAGTAATAATAATAATACTTTATCTAAGAGAAAGTAGAATAAAAGGTACCTATGTTCAAAAACTACCCAATTAGGTTAATGCCCGTACTAGCGTAGATTCTTTTCTTTTATAATAAACTGCGCACGTAATTTTATACTGAAATTAAAATCGGGGGCTGGAGAAGCAGGCGGATTACGCCGCCCCCGGCCATCGCTTCATACCCCGCACTCTCCCAGTACTAGCATATACCTAACAACTAACAAGATGTACCTAACATTTGCCTAAAAAGATGTACCTATATATCTATGCAGAGAATCAGCAGCATGGCAGAACGCAGAAATCGAAAAGTCAATTGTGAAAATTCAAGAAGAACTGAGGAAAGAAGACTACCCTACATCCTACGATGACGTCATCGTCAAGGAAAAGGAGAGAAACCAACAGCTCGCGGAAGGGAATCACTTACTCAAGGAACAAATACCAGAACTGAAGGACAAACTAAAGAGCGCCAAAATGTGCGGAGCAGGTAAGTGTTACCATCGATTATAATATAATCAATGGTGTATAATATAATCCATCAGGCCGCCCCTGTGTGCAATGTGTGCAGCGCACACAGGCGCCAGGTATACAGGGGCGCCGTTAGGCGCCATCGTTAGCTGCTCCGAGCCGAGCCGTGAGTTGTTCGTTCCAGTGACTCGAACGCTTCTTTTATGAGTCGGTACCTCTAGAATCGCTCATTCCGATTATTTTCAATTAATTCTTCGCCCTGGCCCAAGTGTAGGTGACCTCGGACGCCATGAATATTCCCGATTGATAAAAACAGATAAGAGTCTTACGATTTATCAAAATTAGTTATCAATATCTTGTACAGTATTTCAATGAACAAGAGCCCGGAGACGCACTGCTTTGATAGCCGATCGAAACATATTATTGGGCCTTATTATTTATTAACTTATATTTAAACTACTTTATCGACTACTTTAACGAGAGAAAAGTAACAAGCAACATTTAGTTACTTACACAAAGGACATAATATTTAATCTTTTATAATTTGTATGTAATATTTAATGTAATATTTAATCTTTTATAATAATTTAATTCAATAAGAGTGATGATCCCAAAGAGCGTTGATCCCCGAGGGTTGATCCAGAAGTAACGTTCCCAGAGAGCTCCAGACGCACGGGAAGTTGCGAGGAGAAATCCAGCGACACCGCTGTGCGCGGCTGTTCCCCCATTCTTGATTCCGCCAGGCAGCGCTTCGCTGCGCCCAGGGTTGGATTTCGTAGTATAATTATACTATTTGTACCATAATTTCATAATGTGTAGTATGTAGTATCGTAATGCCAGTATACTACACGAAAATACCATAATTTTGGTCGACCTTCAGGTCGACCGGCTTGTTTTACCTATTAGTTGAGTCATTTTGCTTTTTATTATTATAACCCTACATAGGAATTTCTGTCTGTATGGAAACATCGAATCGGGCAATGACAAGCTCTGGAATTCCCCTCGTAATGTTTTACAATTCTTGTCATAGTATGGGTGTATTTTATGTATGCGTGTGCGTTAGGTAATGACAATTTTTATGGCATAGCGATATTTTCGATTACCACCTTCCTACGAATTACTGCAAGCCGCAAGCTCGCACGAATATTTGAAGTTTGTAGTAATTTGGAAGAGATTTCAAGATTTTCGTCAGATAAAGGACATTATTAAGAGTGTGTGTATACATTGTTGTTTCTTGTGTTTTGACAATTTTGAAAATATATTTTGTGGTCGTAATTTTTAATGATGAGTGAAAGCGAGGACGAAGGAAAGGCTGGTGTTTCAACACCAAAGAAGAAACACATTTAAAGAGGAGATGTACCTAATTGTAAATATTTGTAATTGTACCTATCTAATATTTGTAATTGTATATTTTTAATATATGCAATTTTGATTGTAAAAAAACGAATGCAATTTTGTTTTAATTCAATACTGAATCGGCAATAAACAAAACGTAGTATAATTTTAGGCAAGTAGTATATTTTTAAGTTCCATAGACAATAATTTTCTGAGGGCCTGAATCCAACCCTGGCTGCGCCGCTCTGTCTTGGCTCAGCACAGTGGCTCAGCAGCCGTCCGAGATGGAGGTGCAAATTGTTGCTCCCGCCAAGTGCGAGATTCGTTCAGTTTCTAATTGCCCTAATAGGAAGTCTAACAGGCAGTCTGTCTCATTGGACCAGCAAGGTCATGCATGCTCACCCTTATAAAAGTATTCAAAACAGGACATGTCCTGTTTTTAATACTTTTATAAAATTATATTTTAGTCTTTATAACATTCTACACATGATTCGACACAGGAAAAGGGGGGTTGAATTTTGGTTTACTCTAACGTGGCATAATGATTAACAAATTTGTTATTGTTTACAGATTGCAAACTCAAACACGACGATCTTAATATAGATCTCGACATTCTGACACAGGTAAACTGTTTTATTTTTAGTTTTACAAAGCATAGCTTACCGTTATTGTAAAGTTTTAAAATTGTCTGCGTAAAAAGTCTGAGTAAGTTCTTAAATTATTATCAAATACCTAGTAGTAAACAGTGCAGGATTTACGTATAAGCTACACAAGCTTAGGGCTGTAATTTTCTTGGATGCCCCCAAAAAATTTGTCCGAGTGAGCAATTCTGCCGTCGTAAATGAAAACACAGTAACTTGAAAAAAGACGTGTTAAGAAAAACGCGGTCAAAGTTTAGTTGTTAAATATTTGTTTTCATTGACAAAGTAGTCAATGGTCTCGATTGCGTTTCTTCGTGAACTAAAATCGGAAATTAGTCCGTGTGAACGAGACAGGGCAATACGCTAGAGCGGAGTGTGAGAAGCCCGGTTGTCACTTTTTCGCATTAAAACTGCCCGCCAAGGTCAAATCTTACACCGCACGAAATATGCTCGAATTTATTCCGTCGAGTATAAGTTCGGCAGGTAGTATTTATCGACGATCGTTCGTTTCATATTCCGCTCTAACCTATTGCTCTGTCTCGTTCGCTTGGACTAATTTTAGTTTTAGTTCACAAAGAAACGCAATCGGGCCCATAATAGATTATTTCTTTTAATCTTTAATGTCAAAAAATAGTTAGAACTTCAATTCTGTATAAAAATATATATTAAATTATAATTGTTTAATTAATTAAATTAGATATTGTGTTTAATACTAGGAAAATAATTTGATAAATTTTATATTTTTAAGCTATAACACCGTAACTGAGTGCTTACTGTGTTATAGGTAAATTTTACCCATTACTGTTTTCTAACCTTTTTTTAAATAAATAAAAAACTGCAGTCACCTTAAACACAGTAATTGAGATACTGTGATTAATTCGTGTATTAATAAATTAACTTTTAACAAAATTTTACCTAAAACCACAGTATCTGAAGAAGCCGTATTGAAAACCAAACAAAAATATTTCTTAAATGCTTATAGGTATAAAAAAAGATCACAGTAAGTAATAGGTTACTGTATTTTAACTTTAAAAAATATGCATACTGTGTTTTTTTTCTTTAATACTGTGTTTTTATCTAAGGTATCTCGGTAACTATCCATCGACAGACAAACCGAAAAATTTGCCTTATAGTACTTTAACTCGTGATTTTAAAGAACCAAACTTGTATAAACACAGTAAATGAAGTTACTGTGTTTTCATTTACGACTGCAGAATTGTGGGCCCCATCTCACAAAGGGCCCCATATCTCAAATAACTTACGGCCTTATCAAGTCTAAAACTGGCCCTGCTACTAAATAATAAAACCAAAAATCAATAAATAGCCGGAACAATGGAAACGTACGGCCTTATAGACAATTTTTTTAAGTATGAAAGTTTTTGTCATTAAATCCGGTTTTTATATGGTAATTTTAGAAAAAACATATCTCACATCTTGAAACACATCTTGAAACATATCATGGCAACAGATATTCTATTATAAATTTTATTTTTATTCATAAAGCTGCCACTTCTGATTCTATTCTGATGACAAATATTTTATGCTATTTATCAAAAACTTTTTCTAGTTTGTGAGTGAGTCAATGGATTCTTGGAAATCTTTCAAAATTCATTAGTTTTTCAGTTTTTTCACATTCGGAGTTTTTCACTCGGCAAAAAACCACCAAATGCAGAATATAGCAAAAAAAATAGTAAACTTAGGTTCTTACTTTATTTAGAGTGTTCATCGACTCTGACTCAGATTACCGATCATGCTATCTGTACCTACTTTAAATCGCAAAATTATTAAGTACTGAAACCTGTATATTAAATTAGAAAATACATCTTTATGTAAATATTGTTAAAATAATAATACCTATGATTTAAAAATTCGTTTGTTAATATGATATTATTATATTTTGAGATAGCATACTGTAAAGGGGCAATTATATTTCGGATGCGTCCGTAAGCCGCGGCTTACGAACGTATGCACAGTCGTCCGCGACTGACGTCCGATAATGAGCACGGCTCAATAGAATTTCATTACACAGATAACCTTTCAGTCGCGTCCATAAGCTGCGGCTGACGGACGCGTCCGATAATATGTTTGTCCCTTGACGGCGTATTTAGAACGCCATCTATTGGGCTACTGTACATTAGAGAAGATTGTCCAATGCTTGGAACTACAGCTGGCCAGAAAGAGTAGACCCTACGTTTTGGGGAAAAATATTTATATTGCAACACAGTAATATGAGAATAGTAAGACCATTGATTTTATATAAAATCAATGGTAAGACTAAATAATAGGGATATGTCTCAGTACCTTCGCCCAAAAGGCGTATTGTACTCCGACTAGTGTTTCTGCTCCTTTACTGATTCTATCACGTAACATCGATGTTTGAATTATTGTGAGTTTGAAAGAAAGAGAAAAAAAGATAGTTGTGCCTCCTTTTAATAATCTATATTTTTGACTACAATTAAGACCGGTAGGTACCAACAATTTGTGGTTAAACTATACGAAATGTCAAACATAACAGAGCCTCAAAATGTACCTACCTAGAAGACAGTGAAAACGACTTATCTAGCTCCGCATCGAGTAGTTTTTTTTAAATTATTTTTAACGCAATAGAACATTAATAACGAGAATTAATAACAAAATGAACGCAATTTCATGAATTGAACCAAGAAGACAAAATTTGGCTTGACATAAGGGTAAGTGTTGCCACATCAAAACAATTCCCCCCCATGTCGAATTAATTTCTACTCTAAAGGGGCAACAATTATATCGGACGCGTCCGTAAGCCACGGCTTTTGGACGCAACTGAACAGTATGCACAGTAGTTTGGGACGCGGCGTGCCAGATCTCTATCGGACATCCGAAGCCTCAAGGTCACGTCCACGACTGATGTCCGATAATGTGCACGGCTCAATAGAAATTCATTACACAGATAACCTTTCAGTCGCGTCCATAAGCCGCGGTTGACGGTCGCGTCATATAATATGTTTGCCCCTTTAATGTCCAGACTGTATAAGTGCCATCTACATATTGTGTTTCGAAGTAAAATCATAGTAGTAAGGTAATAATCAATCTAATACCCTGTACAATAGATGGTAATGCCATAGTTTTCACTGAAACCACAGAAGAAGGAGGTTATGAGGGTGGCATGACAGCTAAAATGTACTATTCTTGCGATAAAAAGTTCTCTAACCAACAGGCGGAGCTCCTTAAAACGCTAAAGAGGCTGGAGAGGAGCAAGACCGACCTAAAGAGTACGCTGCGTAGTCGGGAGTGGAGCTTGGACTCTGAATCGAAGGTCAGTGGAAATTTTACATTAAATACTCAGTTTTTCCATGTCGGAGTTTGTCCATGTCGGATACCTAGTTTCCGTGTCAGAGGTCACCAATGTAAGTGGTCTGGCTGTCGGAACTGTTGATAACCGATGCGAGGTCTGTGTGACGACCAGAGTCATTACCTTGATACCTCGGCGTGGACTGAGAGTAGATAAAACACAATATTAATAAAGACCAGTTAATTGTTGGTATAAGTTAATTTAGAGAGATGACTTACCAGTAGAGACGATATGGCAGGAGTGACCGAAGTGAATTAATTAATTACATTTTACTCTTTTTCTACTCCGTAAACCGTGTAAACTAATCCAGATAGTGGGGTTAAAATACGTCAATTAAATACTGCTAAATATAAAATACGAGAATTGAATGATTCTTTGAATTATATTTTACTGTGTGAACACAAAATTGCATTTTGTACTGAGAATTATTTATTTTATTTATTTATTTATTCCAAGATCAAAAAATTACATAGTAGGTATTTAAATTAAACATAGTTTGTGCCTCTCCTAACTAGGCAGAGCCTGTTCTAAGGAGAACACCAATAATAAAATGGTTATTAAAATAACTATTTTCTAACACAACATTTCTGAATTAAATTAGATTAAAAAATAAACTCAGTAGATAATAATTTCACAACTACATTATTTAAGTACTAAATAACAATGAGTAATAGGTAATAATAATAATAAATAATAATTAATAATAATATGTATATAATAAATACTTAAATAGAATAAATGTACATTAAAAAAAATATATTTTTAATATTGTCATAAATGTGTTTTTTCCTTTTCATTTCTACCAAGGTTAATATAATAGGCCATAATTTAAGGCGATATGTGCTGTTTCCTATTTATTCCCAACATGTGTTTATTAATAATGTTAGCCATTCTAGGAGCAAGAAAGCTGTAGTGACGTTGTCCAAAAGATTTGTAACGACCTGTTCTCTCAATGTTTTCCGAAATAGTTGTGGTATTTCGGAAAACTTCCTGAGGTGACGGGTTCGCCCTTTATAGTTGACAGCTCTTGTTGCTCAATCGACTAACTTGTCATGATGATTTGGCATCAGTGACTGAATAATAAACAATAGATTTGACAAACGCCGCCAAAACAACACGGCCGCCACAGACTGTCGTCCTTATTAAAGAGCCCTATAGTTACGGGCATATTATGAGGGTAATCCAGACAGCAGCAAGGAACACCTTTTATACTCTAGTACTGTAACAAACCCAGCAGCATTACACAATAAAAAGCAAATATTGTAGTATGGTAATTGCTATCGGTTATCTGATCTGCTATCGGTGAACTGTAGGTCTTTTTCCACATCCGCATCGGCTTATTTCCTCTACTACTCACAATAGCAGTTTAAGGACTTGATTGATAAAACTACATTTTTGCAACTCCACAGAATTATCAAAGAGTTCTGGATCATAGGGCCAGTCTACAGAACGAGCTGTACCATCTGCAGAACAATCTCATCAAAGCGAAAACTCAGCTGGCTCTTAACCGATGGGAGTAAGTCATAATCATACTATATCAATTTCAAAAAGTAATATACTGTGGAGTGCGTTCTTTTTAACTTATTATGTCCGCTACTCAACGTCGGCTTTACAACTTTGCTGCAGCTCCAAACGGGGATCTGGTGATTTTCTGGTTATTTGTGAAGATGTTCCTCTTCCTCCCTGACCTGTTCTTTCAGCTATATTGCTATAAATAATGGAATGTCAGACGTCTATATAGCTAAATGAGAGGGTTATTTCGCCCAAAATGCATTATAAAACATTTTCCTTTATTTAATTTGATGAGCCAATCAACGGTCCATGCCCTGATTCGGTTGAGGCTGTTCTGCAAGTCACTGTAATGGCCCTCAAGTACCATCACATACGATCAACAAATGCATCGATTTCCAGTGAAATACACTGACACAATTCAGCTATTATTTTAACCCGTGCAGCGATGAATCAGCACGATGAAACAATACTTTTACTCGGAATATTTCGGATTGCATCATTTCCCGGCCTATATAAACCGGCGAAAAAGCAATCAAAGTATCATTCCCCGAGTGATCACCTTCCCCCAAGGTTGCGACGGCATACCCGGCACTCTCTCTCACGAGTTAGGTCAACGGGTCCGGCTCCTTGGTTTCCTTTCCTTACCTTTCCCAGTCCTCGTGACTGGGAAAGAATCCTCATCCACTATTCCCACATAACCTCCGTCGCGCAACCCTCGCGTCCCAATAAACCTATTCGAGCACTCGTTACCACTGGCGAATACCTTCCTCCAAACATTAAATTCACTTCAAATCGGTCGAGGGTCCCTCAAACTATTCGGAAGCGTTATAACTGGCAATATCAAACTTTTCCAATCGATTAAATAAATACTTTCATCTGCAGTCAAAACCGCCTTTTAATACGGAGATAACTCGTAAGTTGATACCACCACCTCACACCGAACAACTTGGAGTCTAGTGAGGGGTGGTCCCTCACATCACCATGCAAAACAGGACTGCCAAAGAATTGTGTATCATTTGCGTAGAAGACTGGTGGCTGAGAGGACAGGAGATTTCAGAGCAAAAAGATCACCGGTCTAAAAACCAATCCTTGAACCACTCCACTTTCCACCAACCATACTCGGTCTGTTGAGCACCTGGTTTAATCAGCGTAGAGGACTGGTAGCTGAGACGACAGCAAATTCCAGAGCAGGAAGAGCACTGGTCCAAGGACCGATCCCTGAACCACACCGTTTTCTACCAACCTTTACTTGAAATCGTCTTCCCCTCAAAAATGATTCAGTCAGTTGAGTCCTTAGTCCTGATTTTGTGGGTATTGTGACTTAGTTAGGGACAGATAAATTTAGGGAGAGGTATAGGATCATAGATATAGGATCTTGTGACCACCTGACTGTCCTATAGATGCGTTCTGCAAACAGCTCACCTGAGAGACCAATCGTAGAATCCACGATAGACAGATCTTCCTCGATAGACTTTAGATGCTTAGCGGAATCATCTCCTATTCTGCAACCCGTTTCTCCTGTTTGGTAGTGAACGATTTTGATCCGATTCAGCTCCTATTCAGTAGCCTCCTCGTGTGTAAGGCTACCCTGGGTAAGACGCGTCTCGCGTCTCAGGCCTCATGGCTGGTGGATCGGTTTCTCCTGAGGGAATGCCTCCCGGTGCTACTGGACGGTTTTCGCAGTTTTTTCCGCCAGTCTGTGCACTCTGACTAATTACTGAAGTAGTCTGGAGACTATGGAAATATACTGTCTTCTAAGCAGCGGGGCTGGATGTTGACCTGTTGTCATGCTATTCTTGAAAAGACCTTTTGGTCACCCAATCCTAAGTGGTATGATGGGCAAAGGACGCCCAGGTCCATGATAAATTGTTATTGAATTACTGTTGAAATACGACAGGTAGAGGTCGCGTAAGCGACTTCGGTGCCGTAACCAGTGAGGATGAAATAGCAACGTAGCTGCTGCAAGTAGTAGTAGAAATATATAAATAAATACAAACGGAGCTGCCATGGATAATTTATCTATCTCAAATACGTATAATAATTTATCTATATTGTCCACTGCTCTTCACACACCTACCTTCGTATGGATACTCGCTTAGGCGAAGAGTCATTCACTTCACACCATTCAGGAACAGTCACTCTTTAGAGGAAGAAAATAAAGGCGAAAATTCCTATAGCAGTTATATTTTTGTTCACAGAAACGGCGGTATCAAGAAAAGCTGCCGCGTCGTTGAACTGAAAAGAGGACCAATAAAAAAAAACGCCGCTACTGAAAAACTACCCGCATTATTCAGAAAATAGACAAAAATAAGAAAATGTCATATTTCTTTATTATTACAATAATATATTATAACAAATGTTGTAGTTTACAAATTCAATAATATGAAATATTAAATTTTATGTAAGTATGCGTTGAAATTACACCGATTTAACAAAACATTTTGAAATGTTATTTTTATTCTGTTATGTACAAATAAATTATATATCTTGTAAAGTGAAGGAGTTTCGTTCCTTTTGTGTCGTAGGTAGTGCTGGTCACGATTAACCTAAAAGCGAATAAAAAAATATTAGGTACTTTCTAGACTTCTATCTTCTTCTTCTTAAGTGCCATTCCTCAAGTTCTATTTCAGGAAAGTAAAAAACACAGCGCAGACACGTTTACTTCCCATCGAACAATGCAAATATTTAAAAGTTCAACAAATTTGACAACCCCCAATGTTTATATTGTCAATATCAAATTAATATATTGTTTAATTATTTTTACTTAATAAAATTTGAATAGTGACGAATTCTAATATGCGATAATTAGCTTCATGTTATTACAAGGTTTAATAACATAATAGTTTTGGTATTTGTTTGTCGTTTGTGCTTTTTTGTAACTAAAAATCTTTGCATATATGCTTTTTCCCTATTATATATGCTTCAAAAAGGGAAGTAGATATTAGGAACCATTTTAGTTTATTAGTTATTTATTAGTTTGTTATTATTTTTAGTTTATTAGTTTATTTAGTTAGGGCATTTTGCCCATTCCGTTTATGATACTGACTGAACCAATTTAAAAGCAAAATAAATAAAAGAAGGCGATTGCCAGTATAAATACTGTTAAATGCTGCCGGGGACTAAAAGTTCACTTTTTATGAATCACATGGCTTACTTGACCCCTCAGAAGTCAATAAATAGAATACAAACAGAGCTGCCATGGAATTCACGGACCGAAGTAGGGCCCATCATATAGTGTTATTACACTTCTGGGGGGTGAGCAGTGGAATCCGGACTAACGACCGGCTGTGGTAGGTTTAGGACAGCTGTCTTGCCACATGTGAGCGTTCACCTTACCACCCATTCACTCCCCCTTCGAAGCCATAGAATTTGAGATGCGGAAATTGCTGTTTTAGATAATTTTTCTAAGAAGGAGTTGATTATTTTCCTGGAGAAACTAAGATCTTTAAAAAGGTGAAACAGAGATTTAGCTGGCAGGCCACAAGCGCCAACTTCCACCGCGTGAAGGTGAACAGTGAAGCCGTTCCTGGTGACGGCATTTGCGAGATCATGGTGTTTATTTAATTTGTACTCGTGGTCTTTTGGGATATTTAATTCCCATGGAACAGTTAATTCTATGATAAGGGCCATCTTCCGAGATAGAGAGTAAAGAGTTATATCTAGACGGAGGGCTGTGCATCCGAGACTTTCAGGGAATTTATACTGCTTAGAGACCGAATCGACCTCCAGAATCCAATCTGAAGCTTTCTCGATTATTGAGAAAGGTTTTGTAGTGAAATGTTTTTTTGCCTTTAGAGTCGATTGGTTGAGCCGTTTAATTTGTAGGTCGGTGAACCTAAAGTATTATATTGATTATAGAAGCTTTTACTTTATTCTGAATGAATAAATTGGTATTGATACTAAGATGGAAACATAGAGGTACAATTTGCAGACAGTCTATCTCGTGAACTCGTCTACCTAGTATGCCGATGAAGAAGTGTTGTTAAAAAGCAGTCAATAGGCTCTATCTGAATCTGAAGCAACGTTAGCTATAACGATAATAACTAAAATGTTGCAAATTTTCAAATTTAAAAAAATATATAACATTTTCAAAGACTTTCGGCATAAATGAAATGAAAATATGAACGGAGTTAAAGTAAACAGCAATCAGAAGGAATTGCGTGAAAGAAATCCAAAAAACCCAAAAGTTCAGCACGGAACGATCGAGACAGTCTCGGAAGCGCTGAAAAAGATTAGCAGCAGAGACAAATTTGACTGACGGCACGGACACCCATTATGTACCTACCAGCAAGATAACTTTGGTTCGTGTGACTTCGAGATTTATAAAAAAATTATAATATCAAAAGACTAGTATTTCTTCGATTAAAATACAGCCTATAGAGTACTAGTGGAATGTTACCCAGCGATGCTCGGGTATACGTTTCCTTCCCCCTCCCACTCCCCCCTTCCCTCCCCTTTCCCACCACCCCTGCCTACGTAGCCTATGTTACCCCTAGAGCCCCAATTGGCCGATATCGGCCACAACACTTTTAATTTTATTTTAATTTAATTTGTTTTATTTTATTATTTTTAACTATGTTAATATGTTTTATTTTAATTATGGGTGCAGTGGTTTGGCAGTAATTAATGTTTTGGTGAGACAGTGTCATAATTCATTTTTATTACTAATTTTTACTAAAATTCTTTGGGACATCAACTTGTCAATCGGCTGAGGGGCCGAGGCCCAGGGCCGGCCCGTCCATATAGGCAAACTAGGCAATTGCCTAGGGCGCTCGTATTTTGGGGGGCGGCGCGGCGAGGCGATCTGAGAACAAGAAATAGCTCAAACAATAGATTTAAAGGAGATTGTTTCCACTTTTGCTAAAATAAAGGCAAGGAAAATAAAACTTGCTTGATTTAATCTCTAATTAGTCTTTTAAAAAATTCTTATATTTCACTCCATACAGCTAAAGAAGGTGGAAATATTCTCTTTTTAACCGACTTCAATAAAAGGAGGAGGTTCTCAATTCGGTTGAATGTTTTTTTTTTTTTTTTTTAATGTTTGTTACCTCAGATTTCCGTCATTTATGAAGCGATTTGGAAAATTCTTTTTGTATTTGAAAGAATATACTTTCAGATTGGTCCCATAGAAATTTAATCAAAATTGGTTCAGTAGTTTGGTTTTAAAATCAAAATAACTGAAAAATAGGTGCAAAAATTATTTGAAGTCGGTTGTATTTTTTTTTTCAAAGTTTGTATTATAATTATATATAAGTAGGTAAGTCATATCTGTACTCTAATTATTTGATTAAAAATTACGCAATTAATGTTTGGTGATTTTTTTTAATAAGCGCCATACTAGTCTTTTGCCTAGGGCGCCAAGTTTTCTCGAGCCGATGCTGCCGAGGCCTGAAGGGTTAATCATCCTTCCTTCCACTTTTGAATTTATACTATTTTCATGGCGATCTGTTGAACAGTATAGAAGGTGACCTGCTGCAGCGCCATCTAGTGACGTTACAACAACGTTGATAGCGCAAAAATATTAACCATCACAATTAAAGTCAGTATTTTTTCATGGAGCAGTTTATAACACGCTTTTATTAGGTCGACCTGTATGTAACTAACTATGTAATGGAATCTACGGTAACTAATTTAACCATCTTCCAAGGATCGTAGCGTCATGAAAATTGGCAGCTGTATGTAGTTCTGATGACAATACAATAATATGGTACTGTGTAACTGATCTGATGATAGAGTCGGAAGATATGAACTGGAACTTCATGATGGAACATCGTATCATAGCAGTGTTTAGACTTGTTAGAAAAGTCTTGGAATGAACTTTGACCACGATTAGGTTTCAAGGTCTGATGATGAAGCCGAAAATAGGCACTGGCATTCCATGATGGAATATCGTATCAAAGCCGTGTGTATGTGAATATCGTATCATAGCCAAAAACCGTGTTTTAAGTGTTTTTTTTAACTATTAATTTATTTATTTATGATATCTGCTTTGTTGTAACTTACCACTAGATGGCGTTGCAGCTCATCAACTTCTATACCGCTCAACCAATCACCATGAAAATTGGTATACATGACATTTGACCACGCATAATATTTTCGCAATATTAACTGTATTGTAACTCGCCACCAGATGGTGCTGCAGCCAACTTTTGCAGCCAACTATTCAACCAATCGCCGTAAAAATTGGTAGACGTAGGTATTTGAGCACGGATAATATTTCGCGTTATCCACATTGTTGCAATTTGTCACTACATGGCGCTGCACCAGGTCAACGTCTATACCGTTCAACCAATCGCCATGTAAATTTTAATAAATTCGAGCGGAAGGAACGGCAATTAACCCCTAGAGCCCCAATTGGCCGATATCGGCCACAACACGATTCAGCGTGACGGCCCCGTTTTAATTTTATTTTAATTTAGTTTGTTTTATTTTAATATGTTAGTATGTTGTATTTTAATTATGGGTACAGTGGTCTGGCAGTAATTAATATTTTTGTGAGACAGTGTTCAATTTTTTTATTTTTTTATTCAATTTTTTTACTAATTTTTACTAAAATTTTTTGGGACATCAACTTGTCAATCGGCTGAGGGGCCGAGGCCTGAAGGGTTAACATAAGCTACTTAGGGGGGAGGGGAGAGAAGGAGGAGTGGGAGGGGAAGGAAATGGATACTCGAGCATCGCCAGGTAACATTACATTAGTACACTATGTATGTAATCAATGATACCCGCCATTGATTTTAAAATCAATGATACCGATAAGGAATCGAATATCGAGACATTTTAACCTAAAACACTGGCTGGGATATGACTGAACCCACCCGAATTTATTTTCCTACTAAATTCAGGAATAAACCAGGTATTCTCCTAATTTTTACTGTCGTTTCATTTATTATAGTAATTATATCATAGAGTTTAGAACACAGCAAACTTTAATACTAATATACATACCTATTTATATGTTTGTAAGATGGTGTGGTATTAGTCGAGAGGACACCTGCAAACTCTTTTGTTTCTATTTCAAATGTTTCGCCTGAAAATATAAACCTTATTATTTACTTATTGTAATTAAAATCTATTGCAGCAAACTGACATAAAAACCCTCTTCGCGGAATCGTATTCAATTTATTTGGGCAGTATAACTAGGGCAGTTTTAGCGTAAGCTTAAAATTTTGGGCTAGCGCTAAAACTGCCCTCTCTGCTCTACGCCAACTCCAGAATAACCAAAAATTTGATTCTGTGCAATTCCAAAGATCCGGCAATATCGAAGCTCGTAATAAGTAGCCGTAGTGACTCAAATGATCTACAAGCCTGCATAGACTTCCACAAAAAGTTCCTTACTGGAATCAGCCAGAATGGCACTAGTCTGGGGTATGGCAGTACAACCATGAGCGATGTGGACTTGAAGAAGTTTCTCTTGCGGGGAGATTATGACAGTAACAGTATGGCTCATGCTATTGGCCTTCAATGCCATAATGATAGGACAACACTTGGGGACTTTTGCATTCCGCCTCCAATGCACTGGAAGGTAATGCTCTATGACTGGACGCCAGAGATGTTGAAATTTTATTTGAATGCCTTTCAGCATACACTTCCAGACCCCAGTAACCTCGCTCATTTAAATATTATGACTCATATTGTGTATCCAGAAGAATCTCCTTCTGGGCATAAATTAGTATTTATATATTCTTTTTAGCCTTTAGTATTCTAGTATGTAACTCAGCTAGGCAGCTCTTATGGCACTAGCCTCGAATACTATTATTTCAAAGCTAGTGCAAAACTGCGTATCGCTATTGAATTCCCTGGGCGAAAATAACAGGGTAATTCAAAGATGGGTTCTTGGCCATGCAGGAATCGAGGGAAATGAAAAAGCCGACGAACTTGCTAAGACGTGAGCAAAGGGAACGTTACACGGCCCTGAACCTTGCTGTGGCGTGCCAAAAAGCCTTGCAAACCTAATTCTAAAACAAATATGTTTAAAACAATCCGTCAACCACTGGAACAACACGCCAGGGTTGAATCAATCCAAAGCGCTAATTAAGGCCTACGACCCTAAGACGGCCCGTGAGGCCTTATCACTAAATAGGAATAATCTACGCATACTGGTGAGGGCGCTCACGGGGCATTGTGGCCTCAACAAACACATGTAAAACCTCAAGCTCCAAGACACAAAAAATTGCAGGTTCTGATAAGGCGCAGAGGAAACTCCTCTGCACCTCATGTGCGAGTGTGGCCCGCTGATGCGTAAAAGATACATCCACTTGGTTGGTCATTACCTCCAACCTGAGGAGGTAAAACAATCTGGCGCCAAAAGCCTGTTGCGGTTCTTAAATGACACGAGGCTTAGCGCAGAACTATAGTAGGTGGCGAACACAATAGATCAGCAATGGTCGCAGTGTTACAAGGCTCATAATGACCTTAGAAAAGCTCCACACAACAAATTTAACTCATTATGCGCAAATCGATGAAATGGCAAATGACAATAAGTAATTTCTCTTTGTTGAAAATGTTAAGCGTATAAAGAGTTATTATTATTATTATTAGTGGAGTATCATTTGTATATCTCATATCTCCATTTAATTTGCCCCACTTTTATATGACAAAGAACTTTAATGTTTTATTTTTCTGTATCATTCAGTATGGCAAAATGAACGTTGATAATCGTCAATACATACCATTCGGCTGACTGTCGAGTATATAATCTGTGTTGTTCGCCACGCCCCCATAATCAAGGTCTAGTATTGGACCAGGCATTTTTTGACTCGATTCGGAAAAAGATTTAATAATGTATATGACATACTGGCTCAAAGCCGCCTTCTCAGAACAAAGTGGGTCTGGTACGTCACATTTCTGCTCACATTTTCTGCAAAAATACAACAAAAAATATATCATAATTAGAGATACGGAATGCTCGCAAAAAAAAAAGTGGGAAAAAAAAGACCCTTAATTTATATTTAATTTATATTACAAGCTAACATTGTTGTACTTCCAATATTTGACCATTTAAAATCGTTCTGTCCGTAACGGCGACATTAGGTATATTTGAAAGAAGCGTTCTGCTTCTACGCTGTTCAACTATCAGCGCAGAAGTAACTAACTCTGTAACGCTGCTTCAGCAAACGTTGAAAAGCATCATTTAGTACCCCGGAATATGTTCTTAACATTGGCATCTTCATTCCTATTTACTGATTGAAGCATTAGGCGATGAAAGTTAGTATGCCTATCAATCAGCTCATTTTAAGAAAGTTCTCTGAAAAAAGGATTTTTTTTAAAGTTTTCGAGGTAATGTATTTTGTTTTAAGGTGGTGACTTGCAGCCACAGATGGGCAAAATAACTGACCTATATGAAAGTAAGCTTGATTTGTTGTATTTAATCTCATCTGCAGATAAATTTTAGTTTTACTTTTTTTTGGTGCGTATTTTTGCATTTTTTCAAATTTCAAAAATTTTCGCATAAATTCGCATCTATTTCGTAAAAACGAAAATTTCGTACCTCTAATCCTAATATTATAAAAACTGCACGACTGAAATTCAGTTTGGGATTAAAAATTGAGATTTTGACAGATTCGGTTACTTCTTGCTCTATATGTGAGTCCTTCTACACACCAAAAAGCAAACTTTTCAGGGCATGGAAAAACTGAATAACTTAATTCGCTAGATGTTTATTTTAGTTGTGTAAATAAGACAAAACAAAAAAAAACAATATTACTTTATTGTACTAATAAACAAAACTGTCCAAGATTTAGGTTGTATCCGAGGAATCACTACTAAGCAAGTAAAAGGTGTCACCAGGTAAAATAATTAATTCATGTCTAAGAGCCACTATCTACGCAATAACTATACCACTGTCTACGGATGCCACTGCAATAAGAATTATAAACAAACTAAGCAAGTCGAGCCCTTGGGACATGGACAGAACAATCCGGAGCATGATTTTGCCAATATTAATAAATGGGCTGCCAAGAGATTGGTCGTTGTGGGCATCACGGCTGCTATGAGAAAGGCACCAACAGAGGCCCTAGAAATCATCCTAGGCCTAACCCCACTCGATCTATTTGTAAAATAGTATGCTACAAGTGAAATGAACGAGTGAGTTCTTTGAATTTAACTACATACTCATACTTCATTATAGAAGAATATTCATGACAGCGATTTGTCGATTTTCTATGACCCAATGTTGTTGGTTAACAAGTTGACTGGTTGTCAATGCGTGTGTGTCGCCTCATGTTCTATCTTACCTACAGAACCTGTCGCTAGCCTTATCCGGATACTACGGCTTGTAAACGGCGATGACAGCGGCGATCGGCCTTAACAACAAAGACGAACAGCAATGATAATAAGTTTTTAAAAAATGCTCTTCCCAAGCCAACCCTGGGTGCAACAGCCATATCATAGTGGCACTTACAACGGGCTATCATAATTATCTGTGCTGTTGACCGTTGAGGAGTCACCTCGTCGGGAGCCAATCTTGGGTGCAGAATCAGGTCATGCTTACGATAAAAATACATTGTTATCAGAGCTGCACCAACATGTAAATTTTCAACTTCATAGGATAAGAGGAAATGGTTCGAATTCTGCTTGCAATATTTGACCTAAACAAACGTACTGACAAACATTGCAAGGTAAATAAAAGCTTGTTAAAACGGAGAGCGGCAACAATAACAACGGCGAGCGGTGATAATAAAGGCATAGACTATGGAACTGTCCGTCTTTCTGTTGTCGCAATGATGATACACTGTGTCATAGTCATCAGCAGAGCTGCTGAAGTTCGTCTTCCATTTTTTGACTATGCCCTGGCTACCGCTCATTGCGAGCTACTTAAAAATTATTCAAGCTGTGTTTTAGGTGAGAAGGTTCAGGTCAAGGTCCTGCCATTATAGGTCTGCATTGGCATATTTTTCTATATGATCTATTTAAGACCATATGCAACTAAATAATTTAAAACTTTTTTCTTACCTATAATCTTGCATTCTATCATAAAAGTCCGGACATGGTGTAGGTAGGCACATGTAAGCGCCTTCTGTGTTGATACAAGCGATAGAAATATCCGAGCAGGTATGTAGTCCCACCGAACACTCATCGATATCTAACAAAAAAAAATATCATTACTCATTTAAAGATTACCAGCAAAGTGAGCCTTTTTTAATTATTTGTTGTGTGGGGCTTTTCTAAGGTCTTTATGAGCCTTGTAACACTGCGACCATTGCTGATCTATTGTGTTCGCCACCTACTATAGTTCTGCGCTAAGCCTCGTGTCATTTAAGAACCGCAACAGGCTTTTGGCGCCAGATTTTTTTACCTCCTCAGGTTGGAGGTAATGACCACCCAAGTGGATGTATCTTTTACGCATCAGCGGGCCACACTCGCACATAAAGTGCAGGGGAGTTTCCTCTGCCCCTTGGCAGAACCTGCACATTTTCATGTCCCGGAGCTTGAGGTTGTACATATGTTTGTTGAGACCACAATGCCCCGTGAGCGCAGTTACCAGTATGCGTAGATTGTTCCTATTTAGCGATAAGGCCTCACGAGCCGTCTTACAGTCGTAAGCCTTAATTAGCGCTTTGGAATGATTCAACCCTGGCGTGTTGTTCGAGTAGTTGACGGATTGTCCTAAACATATTTGTTTCAGAATTAGGTTTGCAAGGCTTTTTGGTACGCCACAGCAAGGTTCAGGGCCGTATAACGTTCCCTTTGCACCCGTCTTAGCAAGTTTATCGGCTTTTTCATTTCCCTCGATTCCTGCATGGCCGGGAACCCATCTTAGAATTACCCTTTACTTTTCGCCCAGAGAATTCAGTAGTGTTACGCAGTTTTGCACTAGCTTTGAATTAATAGTATTCGAGGCTAGTGCCATAAGAGCTGCCTTGCTATCCGAGTGGATATAGATACGGTGGTTGGCGTAGTTCTTATGGAGGTTGATATCCGCACATTCAATAATGGCGTATACCTCCGCTTGGAATATGGAGGCGTATTTCCCCAAGTTTACACTTCTTTCGAAGTTTGGTCGCTCTCCATATATACCGCAGCCTAAAAAAAAAGGTGAGCCTTGGGGAGCGTAACAAATATATAAGAATGTTGGAAAACATGGGCCTGTCTGCAAAAACTCGCATGGTTCCCTTGCACTTTTTGTTCATAGCTTAAATTTAGTGACTAAATATGGGCTTAATATAGGCAAATCCTTACTTTGTGAACCTTTCTGGAATCCTTTGTGAAAGATGAGGATCTCCTCGAGACACTCCAGCGCAGAGATACCAAGATGTCAACAGGTTTTAAAAAGCTGGAATGCTCAGAAAGACTCCGCAGATTGCAATTACCCATATTCAAAGATCGTCGGATCAGGCGTGACCTCATTGAGACGTATAAGATCCTCAACGGATGCTATAATTGTCCCGACTTGTCTTCAATCTTTAAGCGGAACCACATGCATCATCTGCGAGGACACGACTTCAAACTGGAGACTACACGATTTCACAATAATCCCACCAAACACTTCTTAGCCAACTGGATTGAAGACCAGTAAAAAAGTTTAACTGCTGAATTGGTTGAAGTTTGTAGTGTCAACGTATTTAAAAATAGTCTAGACGTAACTTTTATAAGTAAAAGATACACCTACTTGAGTGGTCATTACCTCCAACCTGAGGAGGTAAAACAATCTGGCGCCAAAAGCCTGTTGCGGCTCTTAAATGACACGAGGCTTAGCGAAGAACTATAGTAGGTGGTGAATACAATAGATCAGCAATGGTCGCAGTGTTATAAGGTTCATAAAGACCTTAGAAAAGCCCTACACAACAAATAAAATAAAAAAAAACAATTAAATCTTATAAATAGGATAGAAAACGAATTTACCGCGTGAAATTTGTAGGACCCGACGTTTCGGTGACGTTGCAGCCGCCGTTGTCTAGGGTAAACTGAAGAGCTGTCAGTCCGTTGTTTTGCGGGTAGGCCGCAAACCGCTGCCGCCACTGCGTAGGTTATAACGGTGGTGGGGGGCCGGGCTCGGAGCGCGGGAATTTTTAAAATCCGTCTTGCACACAACACTCACTGTATCCTGTTTTACGTCTTTGCGTTCGGCGTTCGGCGGCGGGAACATTTTAAGAAGAGGGTTCCACGTAGAAGAGAGTTTGTAGCCGTCATCTCTATTGAAGTTCGGAGTTCTTCTTATTTCAATGGCTTCCCGGAAGCCATTGAAATAAGAAGAACTCCGAACTTCAATAGAGATGACGGCTACAAACTCTCTTCTACGTGGAACCCTCTTCTTAAAATGTTCCCGCCGCCGAACGCCGAACGCAAAGACGTAAAACAGGATACAGTGAGTGTTGTGTGCAAGACGGATTTTAAAAATTCCCGCGCTCCGAGCCCGGCCCCCCACCACCGTTATAACCTACGCAGTGGCGGCAGCGGTTTGCGGCCTACCCGCAAAACAACGGACTGACAGGTCTTCAGTTTACCCTAGACAACGGCGGCTGCAACGTCACCGAAACGTCGGGTCCTACAAATTTCACGCGGTAAATTCGTTTTCTATCCTATTTATAATGTCAAACAACCGCGATAGTCTTCGATTTCACAATTAAATCTTGTATATAAACTCAGTGATAAATTCAAACATATCAGCAATTATGCTGTATGCCTGTAAATCATAATAATAATATTAATAATAAATTTTGGAGTGCTAAGTTTATAGACTGTGAAAAATTCTTAATAGATTTTCACAAACTATATTGGCACAAAAAAATCGAACCACTTCAAATTTAAATTTGACGCCATTAGCATGACCTACCTTGGAGTTATAAGATCGGGCGACAAGGGTCGGCTAGAACTCGGCTAAAACTATTATAGATGACAGATAATAACTACCTAGGCAATAGTACGTATTTCTGTATGATAAAATATCTGATCAGTATTTACGTCGACTATCTCTATTCTGATCGCAAAAGCAGAAAGCAACCAGAGTCAGTCGGTATTTGGTCATTGTGGGTTTAATTTTCTGGGTAGAATTGAGGACGATGGAGTGCTAATCGGTCTTGTTTTAGGAACTACCCAGACGCTTATAAAAACGCAATTGTCTTTTTCCCTCTTTTTTTATTGCTGTAATGCCCATTATTATTCTTTTTATTCATATTTAAATCCTGTGAAGCCCACTTTTAAATGACTTATTTTATATCTCATATTCCTTTTTATATCTTTTATATATTATATTTTATATCCTATAATATATAAATAATAAATGAATACAAAAGAAGATGGCAGGGAATTCACCGACCGGAGTCAGGCTCATCATTACTGATAATACCCTTATGGGGGTAAGACTCCGGACTAAGAACCGTCTGTTACCACAAGTGAGCGTATACCTTACTACCCATTTACTCCATCTTCGAAGCCATAGAATTTAGATGCGAAAATTGCATTATAAACAAGATAAAAACAAATTTACCGCATGAAGTTTGTAACATCCGGCTTGCAACATCACCAAAACGTTGAGGGTTACAAACTTCAGGCGGTAAATTCGTTTTTATCCTATTTATAATGTCAGTATAAATATGTATATAGCGGAAATTGCCGTTTAAATTTTTTCTAGGAAGAAATGATTGTTTCCCTAGAGAGATCGAGATCAATAAAGAGGTGAAACAGATTTGTGACGGCATATGCGCGATCATGGTATTACCGCACCAAGAGCTCGCTACCTTGAGGTTCTATCTATAAAGCAGTAGGAATTACAATGAAAACTTACCCTGGCATGTATCATCATCCTTGTAAAACCCAGTAGGGCAATCATCGTCCAGAATATCATCATTATCATCTTCTGCCGAATAGATCACATTATGTCCCCTCTTCGAATTGTGTCCTTTATAATTCATACTCCGATGGAGGACATTATTAGCCTCTCTATCTACATAGGGAAAATCTTCAAGACTAACACCATCTGTTAGATCATTTTTGGAGTATTCGTATTCTTCATAGTTCGGAGGATTGTACGGTTTGACGAGACGGAATACAGCCGGGTTGTATTTGCCGATTTTCTTCTTTCGGCTCGATATGCGAGGATTGCTTTCTGGATGATTGAATACGATTGAGTCGGATTTATTATCACTCCATGATATGTTGTTTTCTTGAAAGATTTTCGGCCAATAATCGTCGCTGTCTACTGAAATATTTAACAAAAAAAAAAAAAAAAAAAACACAACTGCCATTACAAAAAGTGAACTAAAAAGAACTAAAAGCAGACGGGGGACTTTAAAAAATATTTTATTAACAAAACCCCCCCCTCCCCCCAACTGGTACAAAAAATCAGTTCATTCAAAAAGTAATGGGTAGTAAATAAATAAAATATAAACGAAGCTGCCAGGGAATTCATCGACCGAAGTCGGGCCCATGTAGTATTATTACACTTCTGGGGGGTGAGCAGTGGATTCCGGACTAACGACCGGCTGCGGTAGGTTTAGGACAGCTGTCTTGCCACATGTGAGCGTACACCTTACCACCCATTCACTCCCCCTTCGAATCATAATGCTGGCAAAGAATGTAAATTTTCAACTTTTATGAGCAAGAAATAACAGAATGATAAATGAGTAATTGATTTTGAAAAATGATTTGATAAAAATTAAAATGTATTTGAATTTATTAGTACCACCTCAACACAGGTTCATACCTAGTGATGTGGTAAACCAATATGTCATGAGATGAATTTCCTTTCTAAACAAGGTATAATATGTATGTACACTTATTGTAAAATGTTTTTATGCCAGAATAAGGATTTTTTTTTGTAACCTGTATGATTTAAGAAAATAAATAAATAAATAACTAAAATTAATAAATAAATTTGTAATTCCAGCTCAAACCGAAGTTATAACGAAACTTACATAGATAAAAACCTAATATAAGGTCTTAAGTTGAAACTATGAAAAAGTGACCATGAAAAGAGTAACCATGAAAAATGTCTGTAAAGAGTAACCATGAAAAATGTGGGTAAAAGTATTTACCATTAATACAAGTTTTCTTATCGATGGATAAAGTGAGATCCGGCGGGCATAGACATAAATATCCTCCTGCAACATTGATGCACTGATGCGAGCACTCATGTATATCCTGGATGCATTCGTTGACATCTGAAATAATGTTTTAAAAAATATAATTCAGGATAATTAAAAAATATAATTATTAAATTGTGGAAAATAGGGGAGATTGATAAGATTTTTGCTTGGCTCTTTAAAACAAAAACTAAATGAGATTCTACTCTAGAATTATAGTCTTCCCAAGGTGATGAAAGTGAATTTCCAGAGGTTAATAACTTTAAAAATAGAGGCTGATATCAATAAAAAGAAGAAACAATGTATCTCCAGAAAAAAGTTAAGCAAGTGGTTACTCTTTTAAATCACTACTGTGTACCTATAAGGTTTTTTTTAAAACTATAGAATACCTAGACATCTTTGGCCGATACCAGTTGAGACATAGCCATCTTGACAGAGGCAATTGTAGCTGCCAATCATATTCTCGCACATTTGCGTCGCATGGCAGGCGTTTGTCGATAATTCACATTCGTTCAAATCTGTAAATTGAACAAAAATAACTGAGCATTGCATTAAGAAAAACATTATTGATGTGACAGTTGACAACTATTTACAAATCTGATATTTTTGTATGATGAAGTTTATGGGAGAGTGAATAATGGAAACTTATGCATAAATAACTGTTTAAAACCTTATCTACTATGTTGTTGAGCCGGGAAATAATATTTTCGGGCTATCCACTTTGTTGTAACTCGCCACTAGATGGTGCTGCAGCCCATCAACTTCTATACTGTTCAACCAATCGCCATGAAAATTAATATACATAGGTATTTTATCACGTATATAACACGGGCAACGTCGGGTAATACCACTAATATAATACAAAACATTATTATAATTTATTTTTTATTTTTTGTTACAGACATATTTTAATTTTGTTTTTGTAATAATCAAAGTATTGAACAAGAACGCACAAAATTAAACGTTCACCTTAGAACAGGTCTCGGCCTAGCTAGGTGGCGTTGTCACTGGACTATGCAATGTATTCATTTTCTGCTATTTATTCAATGTTTAAAATATTTCTGTGCATAGTTCCTAAAATAAAATTGTTTTAAATTAATTTGAATTACTTACGAAAAAAATGTATTTTATTTAAATTTTGAAATTGGGGTTAAACATGGCCCACGGAAGCATTAGTGTAACTTCATTGATGCGAGTAATTAAGGGTTAATTGTAATCACAAAATCAACAAAGTTACATACCTTCACAAATACCGTTATGGTCCTTCACAAATCCTATTCTGCAACCGTCTCTCATATCGAAGGTGGTGATATTAAATCCACCTTCTTCCAGTATCGTATTATTTGAAGTATTTTGTTTATGGTTTACAATAATAACCGTTGAATTGGCTGTGGATATTCTCTTTGGTATTGTACCATCGACGGTGATTTCAATCTTTATGTCCCCATATTCGGTTTGCGAAAAGTTTTTACGGGTGATCTTAACTTCCTCACCTAAAATAAGAATAAGACATGTGAGGTGAGATAGTATATATAGTTCATAGTTCAGGGGTTTCCAAAGAGAATTAGAATTCTCATAAGGCACCCCAGTAGAATTTGTCGCCTTTTTCTGGAATCTGATAAGCATCTTATTGCCAGTACCGGATTAACCCATGTAGAGGCTCTTACGCCATCAAAATCATCAAAGCCCCAACAGTTAATTATACAATTATACGATCAAAGAGTTTATTAAAAATTATGCTCGATCGCGTTTCTCTTGAACTAAAATCAGAAATTAGTTCATTTAGTTAGAGCAGTACGTCAGAGCAGAATGTAAAATAAACGGTTGTCACTTTTCCGCATTAAAACTACCCACTGATGATAAAAAAGCTAAATCTAACACCGCACGAAATGTGCTCAAACTTATTCGTGCGTCTATAAATTCGACAGGTAGTTTTGGTGCGGGAAAATCGACGATAGTTCATTTCATACTCCGTTCTAACGTATCGCTGTCTCGTTCGGTTCAACTAAGTTCCTATTTTAGTTCACGAAGAAAGGTAATCGGGCTCACTTTCTACTTAGAATTTCAATTCAATGTCTTTTTTTGTATTAGAAACAATTTGAAAAATTATGATTGTAATGATTACTTGACCTAAACGACGTGGGTCCATAGGCCAGGGCCTAGTTGGCCTTATGGCTAATCCGGCACTGGTTATTGCACCAAGTGATGCGTCCTGTGGTTTGAGCATCAGTGAAATTGTGTGGGATCCACGGCGAGCACAGCTTTCTCACAGACAAATGTTTGCGTAGAATTGATTGTACCTGACTCATGCCTATGCCTAAGGACTCCCGAATCTTATGGTAGGTCACATGCCTGTTTCGATGACACAGCGCACAGTATCGATGTTTTTATTGTTGTCAGCGGTGGACAGAGGACCTTCACGAAATTCATCACTGAGATTTATACAACCACGTTTGATCTCTGTAAATCACCTTCAATTGTCGTCTTGCTTGGTTTCTTCATCGATATCAGCAGTTTGTATCAGAGCGAGGCTCTGCTGAGCTGTCAAATTAGGTATTTATGCAGTTTTACAAACTTTCTACATTAAAGATGATTTAATCTCACCTTACTATTTTCATTACACTGATTTTGAATCTGTAAAAATCTTTGCTCCATCTCTATAAATAAAAGAGATATAAGCGTTTAAAAAAGCAAAAGCACCTTAGCGGTAAGTTGCTTTTGCCATGATGGAGCAACCACTACAGAAGAAAACCAAGGCCCTACTTGACATGAGCAAGAAGAACCTTAGAACCACTATCGGTCTCCTCACCGGACACACGACCCTTAGAGCTCATCTATTCAACCTTGGTTTGGCTGAGAGCAAGGATTGCCGAATATGTGGCGAGGAACCTGAAGACAGCATACACATTGTTGGTCGCTGTCCAGGGCTCGCCGCCAAAAGACACAGTTTACTGGGACGAGCCTTTCTCGAACCTAGCGATCTGCCCAACTTGAAGGTCAGTGACCTACTTGGACTGGTAAGAAGTACCGGGCTACTAGCTGACCACTGACCTAATCACACAGTGGGTAGTTACAAAAGACCTTACAGATCTAGGTGACATCAAGGGCTGGAAACAAGCCCCCCACTCCATCTACTACTACTGCTACTACTACTACTAGCGGTAAGTTAGTTTTTTTAAACAATTCATAAACTCCTTTATGGCAGAAAGTTGTTAGTTTTTTTAAAACCATACTAAACCCCTATTTGGCGGTATATTAAGTTAGTTTTTCTTTAAATATAAAGTTAGCTAAACTGCATAAATTCCTCAAAACCACTTAAAATTTTAGAAAATCATACAGTGAAAATTTTCAGGACAAATCCATGATAATGCACATGCAATTTTTTAAATTACGCAATACAAAAAAAAATGACACCTGAACCAAACTTTATTCTACAACCAAAAAGTTCCTTTTTCAATAGTTTTTATCATTGTCTATATAAGTGACCAGTTCCAGGAAGTAGTATTATACTTACAATTAAATATGTGATTAGTTTATTTTTAAAGTATTAAGTGATATTGACCTAAAATGGCTAATATTGGAAGATACAGACAAAATATCCGGTTAGATATAGGTACTATATTTCCAAATAACAAGCTTACCAGTTAAAAATTGAATATCTTCCTCGTCATCATTTCCTGATTGCTTCAAATCGGGTATAAACAATGAATCATCAAGCTCGTAGCTTGATAAATCATCCGATGGTTGAGTATCATCGAGATCGATTGGTGATACCATGAATGTTATGAATGGCAGGTAAGAGTCCTGGGAAAATAACATATATTCATTATAATGTCGCTGTATTTCAAACCAGGGCCAGCACTCACGAGTAAAGTGCAAAAGGTACACTTTGATACAAACATAGCGATAGCAAACATTCATACCTCAAATCTAAACAATCTCAAGTCTGTCTGTCTGTCTGTTCGATCGCGCTTATCTCAAGAATCGCTGGACGGATATCGATGCAGTTTCCACTGTTTGTTAGAGCATCTTTGGGGAAGGTTTATGAGTAATATGGATTATTCAACTGAATCCCTACTAAGTTAAGACATCTCTGTATTCTGATCAAAACTGCATCATTCTCTATAAAAATAAACTTTTAAACCTCCGATTTGAGCGGGGCAGAATAAGCCGCTTCGGGCGGTGGATACGAGGCTTTAAGATGGCATCAATTAGGCTTTAGAATTTGCAAAGGCTTTATAATATGCATGCGATTCTTAGACATCTCTCCGACTCTTAGATCACAATAAACTCAAGGACCGCTCGACAGATTCTAATTTGGTTTTCAGATTATAATATTTTTAATTCAAAACCCACTGAAGTGGTCAAAAAGTGACGTACATAACTAAGAGTTCTAGGTAATAACCTATGAATTCTAAGTAACATTTATTTATTTTTCTACGACCAGTATTAACGAATAAACTTTTTTTTTAAATTCGGAAAGGCCGCCATTTTGAAAAAAATGGCGGATATCTGCCATCAGGTGTTGAAACCTCGGTATCACAATCAATTTCGTTTGTATGTATTTTGGTACTAATTGGTCGTTAAGTTTATGAGATACAGTGGGTACAGACACACACATAGACACATCCTATCACACACAAGCAAACATTTCCCATAAATGATTTTTTGGATTTTGGACAAATTCAAAATCTACCTTTTGCTCAAAAACAAGACCGTCCCTCTTTACATACATCTAGTAGCACAATGTATATATTTTTTTTTTTTGAAAATTAAAAACGCCTAATATGAAACGGTATTCGAAATTTAAATTCTAAGTGTCAACATATATTTTGAAATTTTCTCAACAATAAATTTAGTGAATATAGTGTAATTCGGCGGTTAAGTAACCCGACCAGGTTGCCACAAGCCTAGGAAATGGAAATATTTTCCTGAAAGTGTGGAGCTCGCCAAGACGTGTGGCCGACGCGGCGGGTATCGGGCTAAATACTTCCAATCATGATGAACAGTACAACCTTATGATATCAAGGAGACAGCTGGACCTGTCTGGATGAGGGAAACGGACAACCGATCCGGATGGAGAGTCATTGGAGAGGCGTATGCCCAGCGGTGGGCGAATGCGCGGTGATGAAGAAGAAGAAGAAGAATATACACTCCCTCAAAATTAAATGAGTACCTCAGTATCAAAGGCGGACATTTGGCATTTAATTGACTTAGAATAAAATATGTTTGTTTTGAAGTGCGCATTTAATATTTGAAGTGTTTTTTTTACGGAAAAGACATTGTAAGGTAAATATTATCATTTTATTTTGTTAAATAAGTGAAATTATATTTTAAAAATCCAAATCTACATCCAGAAATTTCCAAAAATACATAGCTTAAAACAAAACCCGTGGGTAGGTGAGCGTTTTTTAACCCTTGGAGTAAATGGGTATTTTCAAGGATGCATCTGCAGGATTTTCGGCGACATCGACGGCGCTCGACTTAAAGTACTATAACTACGAAACTACTACACCAATCATAAAAAGAACAACTGCACAATGATTGCATTGAAATTTCGAATATAGAATATTGAAATATCATTTTGTAAAACAATTAGATAATTATGAATAAATATGAGAACGTCAAAGAAGTGAAAAAAACGCGCGACCAGATTTGGTCGACTCGTACTCAACGGATAATTGTTTCGCGACCAGATTTGGTTGACTCATATTCAACGGGTTAAATTCAAATTCAAATTCAAATTCAAATTCTTTATTTACAAAAAATCATAGTATTAGTTACAAATGAATTAAACCTAACCTAACTGGATCGCACGAGGCGTCCGCACTAAGGTAGGCTCAGAATCGTATAATTAAGTACTGCCTAATGCTAAATACAAAATTTCGTTGAAGAATGCCGTGAAACATAAAATCAAGTAAAGTAAAATTTTAGTAAAAAATAAAATTTCAAATTATCTAAAAAGGTATTTGATAATAATAATAATAATATATAATAATCATAAATAATAATAATCATAAATATATGGTAGGTTAATAATATTGTGTTAGAAATGTTGAGTTAGATAGGAATAAAGCAAATTAATTTTTCGGTTTCTTTCCTTCCCTGGGTGATCAACCAGTGGGTTAGTCTTTTTTTGTTTATATTTATTTTTATATTAATACCTTGAGTATAAATGCCGGGTATATCCTTAGTTTTATTGAACAACGACGGTGCCAAGTAAAGAAAATGTCTCTGTGCATGGGAACTATTCAGTTTGGGCACTATGTGGTTACTATTAGTTATCGCTCGTGTAATAATTTTATGGGTTGTGTGCTGGTGCAATTCTTTATGTATATGATAATAGAGTATAATCGTTTTAGCAAATGTTTTCCGTACGTCAAGAACAGTGCCGTACGTCAGAATTAATACCAATTTACAGTACAGAAAAAGTCGTTTTGCTGTACAGCTTTAAAAGGAATGGACCTCAGTATCGAAAAGAGAATAAACAGGTTTATTATAATTTACTTCTAACTCAATTTAGACCTGGGTGGCAAAAGACCGCCATTGATATTGAGGTACTCAAAACTTACATTATCCTGAAGAATGTCATTGATGGAAGCGTTAACGTATTTCTTGCCATTTTTCTCTGTGATTTGTGCTTCCAAGCGTCGCTGCGGTAACTCCACACCATTCAAATTCCCCGTTATGACCAAAGAAGCTGTGCTGTGATTGACATTTGACCGCAAATTTCCTGCTTTTGGGTTTATGGTGTTCTCTTGGTTGTTGGAAAAGTCTGTGCAATTCGACGTGGCGCATTTTTCAACCTATAAAAAAAGACATACAATTATAATGATATCGGTAATGCAGTTAGTTGTGCAGCGTAATTCTTGGATTTTTAAAATGTCCTTATAAAGTATTTTTCTATATAGTCTGACCAGGCAATCGAGACACAAGGGGTAAAGACATCATTTCGACGCCCCAGTTCTAAACTGCAACAACTCAAAAAACATCAGTTTTGAGTTAAGTATGCAAAATTGCTAAATTTTACCTTATCTACAAGTTCCAAACACTGACATCTCGAAAAATTAAATATTTCAGTGTCTACAAGCAGATATTGCACTTTGTCATAGTGGGCTACTTCTATCCATAAAAGTTCTAAAAAGCAACATTTCGGAGTGTCACTGTTGGGAACAAGTAATATCAAGCATATAAAAGTGTATAGGTACATATTACAACAATTATTAATAATTATGTAGGGTTACTATTAATATTCGATTAGCAGTTCTATTTTAAAACTTTAAACTCAATTATCTTGAAACAGAAGATTTCGAGTTGTTGCAGTTTGGAACTGGCACGTCGATTTTTTAATCAGCCTTTGGCATTCCCACATGAACTGTCAATTTTTCTGTTGGATATCCGGGTCATACTTATTTTTGTTGTTTTTTTCTCTGTTAATATGCAAAATTCATTGCTAGTTACTTTGCTAAATGGTTTCTTTGTTTTAGGGATAAAAGCGCATTTAGAATGCATGTACATGCATAAATGTGGTCTATTCAAATTATACAGGATGCTGCTGTATGTTCATTAAATAAGTTTTGATCCTTAATTTGAAATATTTCGACATGTCATTTGGCATTGATTGTTAGTATAGATAGACTATTCTATTTTATTAGCATGGACTATTTCGGGAAATATTACATTGGCCTTCTATGCCATTTGCGGTAATAAATAAATAGTAAAAGACCGTATGCGCTCACAAAAAAAAAAAGATTTGTTCCATCAGGATAATACCCATGTTCAAATATCAGTATAAATAATGGATAAAATTCCCAAATGTGGCTTCGAATTTTTGACACTTGGATGGACAAAGATTTTTAACAAATAACGCTGTCGACACCTATTTTGAGGGCCTCGACGAATCATTTTTTAAAACCGTCACCTTCCTTCGCACCCTATCCCTGCAGCGCCTTGCAACTCGAGAGTGCGCTTACTGTTCTAACTCAGTATACTGTGTCATTGCTGTCTTTATTGTTAGTGTTGACTGGAAGTCATTATTATTAATCCTATTGTTTGTTTATTCATAAATATGAGAGAATAATAGTCAACCTGAATGTTTGCTCCGATGCATGGAAGCCCATGGAACTTAGGCTTAGGATTGTTACATTTTCTTATTCGGTATCTCTGAGATTGGTCGCGGCATAGAGGGTTGCAGGCACTCCATTCAGACCAATCGCTCCAATCACCGTTCACTAAAATGAAAACATTCACAAAAATATAAAAAAATATATTAGAATAGGCTTCGAGACACCGCCGCATGTTTAAACCCCTCCAATGTGTAACTTTCCGCTCGAGACGATCGCCTACCTACGGCAAAATGTCTAACGGGCAGTTAAAAAAATTCATATTCAATGCGATCATTTTACAGTTCTTCTTTTTATGATCCGTATAGTGGTTTATAACTTATGGACGTTTTTCTCAAGACCGTCGATTCATGCCGATTTCACGCTCGACGGTTTCACGTTCGAAACGGTACGGGCGAGATTTTACTTCACAAATTAAAGGGCTAAAACAAAACGAAAGAGTTTTGCATCAACTTTGGTCTACTGACTGACAGGCACGTTGTCATTTCGACCTTGTCGCTTGGCGACCGATGTCAAGAGTGATCGTAGGATTTTGGAATATTTCATTTATTTATTTGATCATTTGGGAAAACATACAGCGTCTACAATAATATAGCGATAATACATACTAATGCAGAAAAAAAACATTCGGCCGATAATCATCCTGTGATAGCTACAGTATTAAGAAATATTAGCATATTTAAATTAAAAATTACAAATTCAAATTAAATATTGAGTTTACAAATAGAAAATCGCTAAAAAAGACAGAGAATTGAAAGTGATTAGGAAGAAGGAGTTTAATATTTGCATTGTGGCGACTACGTCATACACTGACAATACCTGGTGGACATTACGATGGACGAGTGTGAACTTGTAGCCATCAGGGCGGCATATTTAGTGTTAAGTAGTGCAAGAAAAAAACGCAAACAGAGGCGATCAATCTGGATGAAAGATTATGTGAAGAAACGTAATTTTTTGATATTGAAAGATTTGTAGATATTTATTATTATTATTATATTATACACTAGCAGCTTAAGGCTGATGCGTGTATATCACATGCACTTGTTTTTAAACTTGTGACTGTTTTGCACTAAGAAAATTGTCCAGTTTATTTTTAAAGCTATTGACAGAGATAGCATTGATCACATCCTCTGGCAACGCATTCCAAGCATCCACTACACGATTTGTCAAAAAATATTTCCTGGGGTTCGATGCTGCAATTGTCTTATTTAGCTTCAACGAGTGTCCACGCAGTTGCCTATTGGTGTTCAGGGTATACATGCTCTCGAGGTTGGGCACACTGTAATAACCGTGAAGCATTTTGTAGCTTTCTATTAAGTCTCCTCGCTGCCTACGTTCCTCTAATGTTGTCAGGCGAAGTTCTTTCAGTCGTACTTCGTATGGTTTGTTCCTCAGCGATAGCACCAACTTTGTTGCTCTTCTCTGAACTCTTTCCAGGTGCTCTATATCCTTCCGAAAGTAAGGATTCCATACCTGGTAGGAGTATTCGAGGAGCGGGCGAATGTAGGTTTTATAGAGCTTGAGGAAAAGTTCACTGGTGATAGTGGAAAAAGCTTTTCTTATTAAATATAGAAGTGAGTTTGCTCTCTTAACTATTTCGATTATGTGGGCTTCCCATTTGAGGTCCCAGGAGATAGTGATGCCGAGGTCTTTCTGAGTCATAACTGACTGTACTGTTTTCCCCTCAATCGTATATGCTAGCCGTGGATTTCTAGATCCGATGTGTAGGACAGTGCATTTATCTGCATTGAGAGAAAGCAGCCATTCCTTGGTCCACTGCACTGTAGAGTTAAGGCTGTCTTGGATGTTCTGGTGAGCTATGAGTGGGTTTGCGAAAAACTTGGTGTCGTCGGCAAATAGAGCAAAATCTAATTCCATAATTGCTTTTAGGTCAGTCAGGAATATACCAAATGCAATAGGACCCAGCACTGAACCTTGGGGGACTCCACTGAGGACTTTATGCGGTTCAGAATGACATTCTCCAACTCTCACTGTGAACGTCCTACCAGTTAGAAAGTCTTGCATCCACGCCAGTAGCTTTCCACGGATTCCGAAGTGTTCCATCTTGTGAGTCAAACGTTTTATAGGTACACGGTCAAATGCCTTCTCGTAATCTAAATAAACAACATCAGTCGGGCATCCCTCGTTCCAGTCGCTTGTCCATTTATCGAGGCATGACAGGAGATTTGTCACAGTGGACCGTCGTTGCGTGAACCCATGCTGTTCATCAATTATTACCATTTCTTGGCTCAGGAATGATCTGATTTCTTGAGCAATGATTTTTTCCATGGTTTTGCAAATGATACTAGTCAAACTTATAGGTCGATAGTTTGCAGCACATAACTTGTCGCCTTTTTTGTATATCGGGGTAACAGTTGCTATTTTCCAATCTTGCGGTAATTTTCCATTGCTAAATGATATGTTCATAATATGAGACAACTGGTTACATATGTCGGGCGCACATTTTTTTAGAAATATTGCCGGAATTTCATCTTGCCATTTCATCTTGCCATTTATTTATTATTTTTTTTTTTTTTTAGGTATTCACTTATTACTAATCAACATAACAGTAAAACCAAAGCATTGAGAAGTAAAATTAATAAAAATATTACCGTAACTATACAAATAGAATGACACTTATAATACTTCTTCTTCTCCGTCGTTCCCTCATTACTGAGGATCGTGGCCACTAGACAACAGTTTGCCTACGAGGCTCCTCCACTTCGACCTGTCTTCTGCATGGCGGGTCGCAGATTGTAATGACCCTTTCGTAACTTCTTTGATGAGGTCGTTCCATCTGGCCGGCGATCTGCCTCTGCTTCTTCTTCCCTCCACTTGACCCCGGGAAAGCATTTTCTCCAGATTCTCCGGGTTTCTCCTGGCAACACGACCGAAGAACTGCAGGACCCTTCTCATGCATACGGTGGAGAGCCTCACTTGGATGCCGAGTTCTTCCAGGACAGATTTGTAGGTGCGGCGTGCTGCCCATGGGATTCCTAGCATTTTACGTCAACACCACATCTCCAGTGCATCGATTTTGGTGCATATACGAGCCTTCAGGGTCCATGTCTCCGATGCATATAGAAAGACCGAGAAAACCAGAGCTCCAACCAGCCTTATAATACTAGCTATCATTTAAGAATAAATAATTAATAGCTTGCAATTTAAACAAGTGAGGGTTGGCGGTAAAAATATCGAAATCTGGTGCCATCGAGTGAATTTCATTTAAGCGCCGCAAAGCACGCGCCAACAAGTTCCACCTCGTAAGGTTAGTGCGCGAGAACGGCTCCGCGAAAAGATGGTGTGATCGAGCACGAAGATAATTATTTGGTATGAAAAGATCCACCTTGGCTACTAAGCTAGGGTTATCAGTTTTACCACGAATTAGATTAAAAACATAGGGCATGGTCAGCATTTCTCTTCTGAGACAGAGAGAATTATAGCCAACCATGCTTGTAATAAATGCAGTCGGATACAAAAATGGATAATATCCGTACTGCTTGAAGTACAAAAATCTCAAAAAATACTTATGTACATTTTCCAGCATGAGGGTATAAGTATCTTCATGCGGATTCGAAATAGCTGCATTCGTTTCCATGCAACTTCTAACAATCTAGTTGTACAATGTGCGCATAACCCGAATATTATTAAAGTGCTTGGATTGCCGTATCACATCAAGACATCATTTTCAAAAACTTCACACGAATGTCAAAAGCAAATTTCTATGATCTATTAAAAATATTGGAACCAAAAATTGACATTTTGTGTCGCAAGATGCACGGAATGAAGGGGCAATCATATTATTGGACGCGTCCGTAAGCCGCGGCTTATGGACGCGACTGAGCAGTATGCACAGTCGTTTGAGACGCGGCTTGCCAGATCTCTATCGGACGTCCGAAGCTTGAAGGTCACGTCCGCGACTGACGTCCGATAATGTGTACGGCTCAATAGAAATTCATTACACAGATTACCTTTCAGTCGCGTCTATAAGCCGCGACTAACGGACGCGTCCGATAATATGTTTGCCCCTTGACGCACGCCTATCCACAAGGTGCCAGATCAGCATGCGCTATCATTCAACTAGTTTTGGCGCATGCGCTGCGGTGTTAAACGCATGCATCACAGGAAGAGGCAAGATGCTTAGAGACTTAGCATTAAATTCTATAATCTACTCCCTACAAAATTTAAACAGCTGGAGGACATAAAATTTAAAAAACACATCAAGGAGATGCTGATAGGCCACCCTTTCTATAATTTGGCCGAATTTGAGGGCCACGATTTTTCAAATATTGTGCCCATTTAAATTACTTAAAAAAGTAGAGCCTTATTGTCTGATTATTTTATATGGTATTATATCTGTACTTTTAGTTTAAAATGCATAACATAGATTTAATTTGATTATTTAACATTTTACTGACAATTTGAATATTACGATAAATAATTTTACTACGTATCTTTTCGAAGCACTAACTACTTCAAATATTAAGCTTCTATTTTGATTATTTATATTTATAGTTTGACAATCTAGTAGTTAAATCTTGACTAACTATGTATGTTCAGTAAAGAGTAGTAGCGAAACTTACTACATAACCCAATTATTTTGACACGTCCAAGAGCGGTCTTTAGCCGTCAATGAAAATGTAATGTAATGTAATGATGAAGACAAAAGCGCACAAGTGTGGACATACCTTAAGAATGCGACATATAAATTTAAATTTACCTGGGCACATTGGCATGTTACATTGTACTGATTCTGTTGAAATGCCAGGACACGATGATGTATGGGGTCCAGGGCACTTTCTCTCTCTGAATTTAATTCCGCTACCGCATGTCACACTGCAACTACTCCAGGAAGACCACAGATCCCTGTGATAATAAAATTTATAATACATGAATATTTCAATAAGTAGGATTTTTTTATAATAATAAAACTAAAATGCCATTTTCTCCCGCGAGAGAGTGGCTGTTCCTTACAGGCGTGAAGTAAATAACGTACCGATCAAGGAAACATCAAGCTCAATGTGTGAGAATCGAGGAATAGCACAGATAGATTATTATGTTTACCTAAGGCACAAGAAAAAAAACATATCGTTTGACAATCAGGCAGCGTTGCCAAATGGGTGGCAGATTATGTGGCAAAAAAAATTACCGATAAATTAACCCTTCGGCTACGTAACGACCAAATTTGATTGCACATCAGAACACCGTTGACTACGTAACGACCAATAGTGGCGGCTTGCTCCCAAAGCGCACAGTAATATTATTTTCTAATTCGAACGCATCCTAAAATTCATACCAAATATCTCATTATTACCATAGATACATAGACAGCCGCTAGAATAATTTAGTCATTTCGCGGATATTTGTGGTAAAATTCAAAAGTCAAATCAAATCATCATTTTTTTTTGAGAAATCATCAAAAGTGAAGCCGTTCCGGGTGACGGCATTTGCGAGATCATGGTATTTATTTAATTTGTACTCGTGGTCTTTTGGGATATTTGATTCCCATGGAACAGTTAATTCTACGATAAGGACCATCTTCCGAGATTAAAGAAAAAAGGTTATATCTGGACGCAGGGCTGTGCATTCGAGACTTTCAGGGAATTTAAACTGCTTAGAGACCGATACGACCTCCATAATCCAATTCGAAGCTTTCTCGATTATTGAGAAAGGTTTTGCAGTGAAATGTTTTTTGCCTTTAGAGCCAACCCGCACAAACTGTATTGGGGGTTTGGAGGATACTGTGGAACCATTGTTGGAACGAGCCACTGAGAGGCTAATTACCTCGCGAATAACAACAACAAGGACTTTGCTGTGGCGGTAAGTGTACCGTCTAATTATCATAAGTTTCCGTAAAATTGCCTCAGCAACTGCTAATATAAAAAAATTGTGCTTCTTAGAATGTCGTTAATGTTTATAGATGAACGCAAGATGATTGCCAGTATGTTTATTTTGAACTGCAAATGTTTTATATTAGCAGATATAATTTAAAATTAAGGACAACTTACCACTCAAAGCATGATGTTCCTTCACAGGACGCTTGCTTGCTATCGGCTCCAGTACAGGGCAGACCGCCGTTCCTAGGAGCGGGTGAATTGCAGTATCGATAGCGCCGTTTCGTGCCAGGTCCACATAGATTAGAACACGTTGTCCAATCCGACCAGACACTCCACTCTCCATCGACCTTTAAATTATATTAATATATTATAACAGCAGGTACCATTTGTAATGGCAGGATGTACGCTCGTAGACACCTAGCAGAAGTTCCGGTGAATAGTGATTTTCATCATCACGATACGAGGAATAAATCCAATCTCCACATAAACCGACAGCGACTTAGCAAAAAGTGCGATACAGTTTTATTCACCAAAATTTGTCCTTCTATAATAAGATTCCAGAGCAAATGAAAAGCCTTGGAGAGGACCAATTAAAAAATATAATCATAAATAATTTGGTAAGAATTTATGGTATAAGGGAGTTTGAAAATTTTGAGTTTATTTTCCATGTTGATAATTAGCAAAATTTGTAAAATTTTAAACATAACGGTATTATGATAGCTGACATTCTAATTTTCATATAATTTAGTATAGGTACATCTATTTATCTTTAAAAAATACGAAGGCATATTGCTGGATTGACAATAAAATTATTTAACGTTGATTATTCTACATAGACTTTGCATTTCTATTTTAATATATTATTCTCTCTTACTATTTAATGACATTAGTATATTTTGATTATTTGTAAGTAGGTAATATTGAATATAATATTACAGCCATGACAACTATCATGATAGTTATATTTTTAATAATTACATTTTTAAGTTCTTAATTTTGTGACGCATCCAAGTGTAGGATTGCCTATCTACTGGAGTAGTTGATTGTATTGTATTGTATTGTATTGTACCATTTACAGTCTTCCAGATGTCGACGATTCCTCATGGCTTCATTTAATATTGGATACAGGATTAGGATGAGAATTAAATGAAATGAGCGTCTGTTATAATATCTGTACTAATCGAAGACTATTGTGACTGTTTGACATTATAAATGAGATAAAAACGAATTTACCCTGTGAATTTTGTAACACCCAACGTTTTGGCGTCGTTGCAGCCGCCGTTGACCTTGCCAAAACGTCAGGTGTTACAAACTTCACGTGGTAAATTCGTTTTTTAACTTATTTATTATCTGTACTTAGTTTGTAAAACAATTAAAATCGAGCATGTTATATTAATCCTCCATTTTATTCGATCATGATCAAACTGTCGTCGACAGTATGTAGAGTAACTCCTTTGGAGCAGTATAATCTTCTTCTTAACCCTTGGAGTAAATGGGTATTTTCATGGATGCATCTGTCTCTTTTGCAGGATTTTCGGCGACATCGACTTAAAGTACTATAACTACGAAACTACTACACCAATCATAAAAAGAACAACTGCACAATGATTGCATTGAAATTTCGAATATAGAATATTGAAATATCATTTTGTAAAACAATTAGATAATTTAAAATAAATATGAGAACGTCAAAGAAGTGAAAAAAACGCGCGACCAGATTTGGTCGACTCGTACTCAACGGATAATTGTTTCGCGACCAGATTTGGTTGACTCATACTCAACGGGTTAAGGTACCTTTTCTACTGCGAAGATTGATGACCATTATTGCTACCTGAATCTTGCTCAGAACAACAATCCCAATCAACAACTCTTCTGATAATATTTCTAAAATACAGAGCAAATAGTTACATTCTCCACTTACTTGACATGGTGTTGCGTTGCATTCTCTAGTTTGAGTTTCATTGCCGCGACATCGAGATTTATCCAATACTTCATTGGGTAACTTAAATTGACCGTCTATTTCATTTGCCCTGAAAAACGTTTTAATACCATTACCTATACTTATCATCAATGTATACACAAGTAGAGTAATCCTATATAAAAGAAATACTAATATTATAAAGAGGTAAAGTTTGTGACGTTGTAGGAAGTAATCTCTGGATCTACTGAACCGATTTTGAAAATTCTTTTACCAATAGACAGCCACGTTATTTGCGAGTGTCACAGGCTATATATTAATCAGAAAAATGAAAAGGCTTTTTCGTGGTAGTCGGATTTGCAAAGTAAGTCGGAGAATAAACGGTCAAACGAAAATGTTTCTAACTAACGCTGCCTTAACGATGAGAGATATATGATTAAGTTCTAGAGAAAAGTTGTAGAGCTCGATAATGCCTACAAAAAAGTCAGCGACAGCATTTATCTAACTTTTATATTTAAGTCACAAAAAGTAGTATTTTATATTAAAAGCATAATTTACATTGTTCGGTCATGTTTATTGCTCATATTATCAACAATTCTTATCAAAATAAGTAAATTTATCGTCTCAAGTGTTTAAAACAAAAGACTTCCCTTTTACTGCATATAACTTCACGTATACTGCATAAATGGTTAATAAAATAAGCCACTCACAAATAAGACACCCACAAGAAGACACTCAGAAATAACGGTAATATAGTCAAATTGACATGCAAGTACATACATACACCACCATACATAACCTCTTTTTTGGCAGTCAGGAAATAAATCATAGCGCTCAGTACTAACCGAACCACACTCATAATTTCATCACAAATAAAAAGTTTTACCGCCCAACGAAGTGGGCACGGGTCAGCTAGTCCTATATAAAAGACAGGTTGAGTGTTTTCTTTAGTAGAGCAAAACTCGATTATCCTTGGACGTGTGGTAAAAACAGAGATGAAATTGAATACAGACTATCACAAGGACGGCAATCATCTAAACTTCATAAGATTTTTTATATATATATATATAACTATTAATTAACAAGCAAACTAACTGAGAAGTTCTAAAATAATTATGTGTGTGGGTGCACGAAAGATAAATATATTGTTTTGTAATATGCGTCCGGATTATTAACATTGCCAGTTGACATTGTCAGGTTTTAAAGCGCATGAAATCATTCTCTGAACTGATCCAAATTTTATACCTGTTAACGTTATGAAAATGAAAGTATGCTTCATGTTCTCTTTCTAGCACCGACATACCTGTCTGAGGTATGTAGGTGCAAGCTTTTATTACCCTTGTAATGTTTGTTAGTTTGTTTAGTTAGGTCAAATCTTGCAAGCTGAATTAGAACCACTTCCTTTTATCCCATGAAGTTGAAATTTTGCATGTTGGTTCAGTTCAATGACAATGCATTTTCATGGAAAGCATGTTCTGATTCTACACCCAGGATCGGCTCCCAAAGAGGTTACTCTTCCACGGTCAACAGCATAGACACACAATTTTGTATACGCATTCAATTATGATAGCTCGTTTTAAATTCCACCATGACATGGCTGCTACAACTTGGGTTGTCGACTACAGCGGGCGAGCCCGTCACCTCAGGAAGTTTTAACGATTAGTCGTTCTATCTCCCTGGAGTGAGCGCAGAAGACGAGGACAAAACAGTCCACCGTCTAGCTACGCCACAAGCCCGTAAGAGGCCAACTCCTTAACCGCGAGATGTAGTAGTAGTAGTAGATGGAGTGGGGGGCTTGTTTCCAGCCCTTGATGTCACCTAGATCTGTAAGGTCTTTTGTAACTACCCACTGTGTGATTAGGTCAGTGGTCAGCTAGTAGCCCGGTACTTCTTACCAGTCCAAGCAGGTCACTGACCTTCAAGTTGGGCAGATCGCTGGGTTCGAGAAAGGCTCGTCCCAGTAAACTGTGTCTTTTGGCGGCGAGCCCTGGACAGCGACCAACAATGTGTATGCTGTCTTCAGGTTCCTCGCCGCATATTCGGCAATCCTTGCTCTCAGTCAAACCAAGGTTGAATAGATGAGCTCTAAGGGTCGTGTGTCCGGTGAGGAGACCGATAGTGGTTCTAAGGTTCTTCTTGCTCATGTCAAGTAGGGCCTTGGTTTTCTTCTGTAGTGGTTGTTCCATCATGGCTTTTGCCTGGCGACATCCCTGACTCTGTTTCCAGGAAGCCCGATGTTCCTGCTCCAAGCAGTCCCTGATGATTTTCTTACCTGTAGCGAAGGGGACCCCTACAGCTGGCTCCACTGGGCAGTCCAGTGTGCCCAGTTTTGCCAGTCTGTCAACCTCTTCGTTTCCGGGTATGCCTTGGTGACCTGGTATCCATATTAGGGTGATTTTGTTGGATTTTCCCAATTTGTTGAGCTCCTGCATGCAGTCCCAGACCACAGAAGATTCTGTGGTGGCTTTAGCCAGAGCATCCAGTGCTACTCTGCTGTCAGAGCAGATGAGGATTTGTCTGTTTTTTACCTCAAGTCGACTTTGTAGTTTTATGCATTCCAATATGGCAAGTACCTCGGCTTGGAAAACCGTAGCGTATTGTCCAAGGGGGATGCTGATACTGTGGTTGGTTTTGGGTCCCTACACGCCTGCCCCAAAACGTCCATTTGTTCCTGAGCCATCGGTGAACCAGGCGTCTGCGTTGTGGCTTTGAAGCCACTGCGGATTTTTCCATTCTTCCCTGGTGGGGATTAGGATTTTATAGGATTTCTCTACCGAAATTTTTTTCCGTAGTCGATCCTGGGTCAGAGTGAATGGGCTTTTGTGGAGGAGGTTTAGCTCAGGATGATTGTGCCCTCCTCGCTTCCACTCGGCCAAACACTTCAGTCTGTATGCTGTAAGTCTGGCGGAGTAGATGATGAGCTTGTCCAGAGGCGGGCAGCAGAGTGCCACCTCTAATCCCGCTGTTGGGGTGGTCCGCGAGATAGCCAAGAATGTTACCCGGCGGGCCGACACTCACGCCCTTACTTCCAATTGTGACCAGATTACTCCGGTCTCTCGATTGGTTACGAGTTCAAGGTTGCTTGCTTGAGGTGTTTACCGAATCTATCGCGGACCACAGCGTCCTTTGCCCGGCTGTTCACCCAGGATCGGATGGCCGATGGTCATTTCAAGAGCAGTCGCCGTAAGGTCCGCAACCACCCCCGCTCTATAGGAAACAGTACTGCTTCCAGACTTCCCCGACTGTTAGTCAGAGGGAGCTAATGGGCCCATGATGAGGTGGCCACGATGATCCATGTGTTCAGGGTCGGTCACACTCACGGGTCAACACCCATCCGATGGCCTCCACGCATGGGGTGCGAGCCTGGGTAGGACACTGGGTCAACCAGTCTCCCCTGGGAATCAATCCACTGGCGCTCCTGGACGGTCTGCGCACCGAGCGGCGCAAGCCAATCGATTGTGCTCTCCGACTAACAATCGGGGGAGTCTGGGAACTGTTTTGTTTCCTATAGAGCGGGGGTAGTTGTCTACCTTACGGCGACTGCTCTTGAAATGACCATTGGCCATCCGATCCCGGTTCAGAGTCGGGCAAAGGACGCCTCGGTCCACGATAGATTCGGTGTTCACCGTTTCACCGCTTCGTAAGGGAGAGGACCGCGCAAGCGACCTCGAACTCGGAACCAATCGAGAGACCGGAGAAATCTGGTCACAATTGGAAGTGAGGGCGCGAGTATCTCGAGCCCGCCGGGTTTATTCCTGGCTCACTCGCGGTAAGGCGTTGGACTCTCACGGGTTGTGACGTAGCTGGACGTAGAATTGTACTGTCCAAAGTCTTCTACGCTCACTGCAGGGCGACAGAACGACTAATCGTTAAAACGTCCTGTGGTGACGGGTGAGAGGTTAGTCAAAGTGCACAGTCGATTGGCTGCTACATGGCTGCTACACTCAGGGTTGGCTCCCGACGAGGGGACTCCTCAACGGTACTCAACACAGAAACGAAATTTTGTATTCAGTTATGATAGCCCGTTCTAAGTTTAACCACAATAGGGCTGCTGCACCCAGGGTTGGCTTCCAACGAGGGGACTCTTCAACGGTCAACAGCACAAACACGAAATTCTGTATAGCATTCAATTATGATAGCCCATTCTAAGTTTCACATGACCCAGGGTTGGCTCCGGACAGAGCGTTTTAATAAAAGCCAGTTTAAAAAAATGTGTTTTTACTATTAACCCTTTAAGAGGGTGCTGCACGAAATTTCTCAAATTAGGGTCTAGCGTTTTAGTTATTCCGCTAAAACTACGCTAATAAAAGCAGTGACAAAAAACACCCGTTTTTATCAATAAGTCATTTATAAGGTGAGGTAATAAATTTGGCAATAGTTTGCCGTAGTTTGTTATAAAAACACCCGAGAAAATATACAAAAATGGGCGCGGGGTTTTAGTCCTCACTGGGAAAATAATAAATAATTTGAATTACAAATTATTATAAAAGAAAGTTAAATGACATATCTTCACTATAAAATATTTAAATTTCAATTATTGTAATAGGATTTTATACAATAAATCCCAGAAAATCAGGTATCAGATTCTCCATACATTTTTTGTATGGGCTAGCCGCTTTAATAAATACACAGGAGCGATACGAAATAGATTCACTTCCCTGCTGCTATTGGAAGTGAGAGCACGTATCTTTCGGTTAGCTCTTATCAGTTCGTGCTCACGTAATATTTTATTCTTCTACACCGCAGTTCCGCGTCGTCACGCGTCGTCACTAAAAACCAAACAGCAGTAAGTATTTTTTTTTATATTTGTTTTTTTTTTAATGGATGTTTATGGCATCTTTGTTATAACTTATTATAATACTCTACATGTATTTTAGTTATGGGGAAGCGCAAGAAAACATATTTCGTGAAAACACGAAAAGGAAAAGCAAAGATAAAGAAACTATTGACAAAAAGGTTAGTTTCATATTCTAAACTATTTTGGTTTTGGTAGATTCAGTACATTCAGTACATATTTTTCCCATTTAGTGTGTACAAATCAGGTTATAGTTCATATTTAGTATTTAATATATAGGTACTGTCAATTTTGAGTACACTATTTGTAATTTTCGCAAATCTTTATAGTATAGGTTTTAGTGTAAATATTATTTGTGATTGTTGCTGTTTTTTTTATAATAAAATAAAAACATGAAATATAAAATATGAAATGTATGGAAACACATGTACGCATTTTGGGCGTAAATGTTACGGCGTCCATTGTAATTTGAGCGCTCTCTCGCTGAGATAAGTGATAAGTGGTTGGCTGTAAGATATTTAGCTTACAAAGAGCATTGATAGGAGCAGGATAGGAGCATTGATAGGTTGCGACACGTCATTTAAACCAGAAAAAGCACGGAAATTTTAAAATCAAACAGCGACTGGTCAGGCTGTATAAAAGTGAAGCCCTCCAAATGTTTTTGCCTTGGACTCGCCCGCATGGGCACAAAATTTACATCCTATGACCCCAAATTGGTCTATAAGGGCTCGAATATCTCCCTTATAGACCCAAACAATCATTTCAAATTCCTCGGCAGAAAAATCACCCATCAGGGAAAAGACGTCTCGGGCGATCATGTTATAGAGCATTTCAAAAGTTGCCTGGCGAAAATAGATGCCTTGCTAATTTCTGGCCCTCGTAAGGCCTGGATCTATGACAATTATCTAACGTCACATTTGTCATGGCCCTTTCTTATTTACGATTTTACCAAAACCCAACTGTCCCGTCTAGATGCGCTGGTGACAGCTAGTTTAAAATCCTGGATGTCCTTAGCCAAACCAGCTGACCCCTCGACTCTCTTCAGGTCCAAACAAAATTTTGGGCTAGCGCTTAAACTGCCCTCTCTGCTCTACGCCAACTCCAGAATAACCAAAAATTCGATTCTGTGCAATTCCAAAGATCCGGCAATATCGAAGCACGTAATAAGTGGCCGTAGTGATTCAAATGATCTACAAGCCCGCGTAGACTTCCACAAAAAGTTCCTTACTGGAATCAGCCAGAATAGCACTGGTCTGGGGTATGGCAGTACAACCACGAGCGACGTGGACTTGAATAAGTCTCTTTTGCGGGGAGATTACGACAGCAAGAGTATGGCTCATGCTATTGGCCTTCAATGCCAGAATGATTGGACAACAATTGGGGACTTTTGCATTCCGCCTCCAATGCACTGGAAGGTAATGCTCTATGACTGGACGCCAGAGATGCTGAAATTTTATTTGAATGCCTTTCAGCATACACTTCCAGACCCCAGTAACCTCGCTCGTTGGAGCTTTGCCGAGGATAGTTCTTGTCCCCTCTGTAGCAATACCCCTTGCACAGCTAGACACATTCTAGCTGGCTGCGAGGTGGCCTTAGATCAAGGACGGTACACTTACCGCCATGACAAAGTTCTCGCTGTTATTCGCGAGGTAATTAGTCTCTCAGTGGCTCGTGCCAACAAGGGTTTGACAGTATCCTCCAAACCACCAATACAGTTTGTGCGGGATGGCTCTAAAGGCAAAAAACATTTAACTACAAAACCTTTCTCAATAATCGAGAAAGCTACAGATTGGATTCTGGAGGTTGATTCGGTCTCTAAGCAGTATAAATTCCCTGAAAGTCTCGGATGCACAGCCCTCCGTCCAGATATAACTCTTTACTCTCTATTGGTTGCTCTTATTGTAGAATTAACTGTTCCATGGGAATCAAATATCCCAAAAGACCACGAGTACAAATTAAATAAATACCATGATCTTGCAAATGCCGTAACCCGGAACGGCTTCACTGTTCACCTTCACGCGGTGGAAGTTGGCGCTCGTGGCCTGCCAGCTAAATCTCTATTTCACCTCTTTAAAGATCTCGGCCTTTCCAGAAAAATAATCAACTCTTTCTTAGAAAAATTATCTAAAACTGCGATTTGCGCATCTCAAATTCTATGGCTTCGAAGGGGGAGTGAATGGGTGGCAAGGTGAATGCTCACATGTGGCAAGACAGCTGTCCTAAACCTACCACAGCCGGTTCGTAAGTCCGGAATCCACTGCTCACCCCCCAGAAGTGTAAAAAAAAATAGTATTATGATGGGCCCGACTCCGGTCGGTGAATTCCATGGCAGCTCCGTTTGTATTTATTATTTTGAAAATATTCAAAACTATAGAATACATAGAAATATTTTGAAACCATAGAAAAATAAAATCATTTTAAAATCATTTTAAAATCAAAGTCTTTGAAAATATTCAAAACTATAGAATACTTTGAAATATTTTCAAACCATAGAAAAATAAAATAATTTGAAAATCATTTTAAAATCAAATAGTCTTTGAAAATATTCAAAACTACAGAATACTTAGAAATATTTTGAAACCATAGAAAAATAAAATAATTTGAAAATCATTTTAAAATCAAATAGTCTTTGAAAATATTCAAAACTACAGAATACTTAAAAATATTTTAAAACCATAGAAAAATAAAATCATTTGAAAATCATTTTAAAATCAAACAGGCTTTGAAAATGTTCAATATCATAGATATTCAAAAGTATAGAGAGTTTAAAAAAAAATTGAAACTTAAGATTTTTTATTTTTCTTTTACTCATACATTGTTCTCATACTCATACTTCATCTCATACATTGTTCACCTTGATCGATCAGTAGAAAATTTACATCTCATCATTGCGTCACATCACAAAAATAACAATTTTCAATCACATTAATTTTCAATCGCTACGTTACATTATTTAAAATATTAAATTAAAATTATCGCAGAGTTCGGAAGACTATCACGGGGCGGCAAAACCATCACAGGAAGACTCGATAGCCGCATTAAGTGCGACACACAAGTCCTCTGCGGTACTACTAGAAGGCGATGGAAAGGCCTCAAGATTCTCGCAGAGGACTTCACCAAACCAGTCCCAGTTAATGTCGTCGGTTCGGTATCGCCACTCGGATTGTGGCGCGGGGGGAACGCGACGGCCGATGCCAAATGTCACCAGTCTGCTGTCCGAAGAAGAAAGGTGCTCGTGAACTTTCCAATTGTTCATCCAACGGGCGAATCCCGGGGAGCACAGAGTGAAATCCACAAAACTCCTATTCGAGAGTGTTTAAAAGTGGCATTCATTAATTTATTTCTTTATTAATTTTAATTACATATTTGAAGTTGTTCAAAAATATATAATCTCATTAACCCTTCAGGCCTCGGCCCCTCAGCCGATTGACAAGTTGATGTCCCAAAAGATTTTAGTAAAAATTAGTAAAAACATTGAATTATGACACTGTCTCACCAAAACATTAATTAGCGCCAAACCACTGTACACATAATTAAAATAAAACATATTAACATAATAAAACATAATAAAATAAAACAAATTAAATTAAAATACAATTAAAACGGGGCTGTCACGCTGAATCGTGTTGTGGCCGATATCGGCCAATCGGGGCCTGAAGGGTTAAGCCGCGAAATCTATCTATACCTTCTTTCCGTCGGAACTAGTTTATTTATAAAGGTAACTGCTTTTTGAAATAATTAAAGTTTTGGTGTAGCTATTTATACCTATAATAATTACTGTTTTTTTATCCTTCTTGACATAAATTTTATCCTCGTACTGATGAGAATAACAATGTTATAATTGTTTTAAGCATTATCCATTTTTATTTCTTTACTCAGAATCATAAAGTATCTGCTATCCTGATAGTGGAAGCGGTTCATCTCATATTTTGAAAGAATACTGTAAATTGTGATAAAAGCAAATCCTTTTGCACACGTGTGTTTCATTAGACCAAAATAGTCGATTTGACCTGCCGCTCCGACATATTTGGCCCAGCGGACTCGAAATGGCGGCAATTTTCCAAGATGGCCGCTAATAAACCAAAATGATTATTCTAGTGCTGATTTTAAAGACACATGGGTCGTTTTCGGTTATTTTGGCGCCGTACATTTCAAATATGATCCTGAAAATATAAACATAAATAACTATAAATAAATAATTCCTTACAAATAAGGTAGAATGTGTACAATCATTTATATATAAAGTAGTATAGTGTAGTATAAAACGGCCACGGTACATTTATTTTGACCAGTTCTGATGATGATACCAAGTACAAAAGTTTAAGTTTTCTGGCCAAAGGTACAAATATGTTCAAATCGGTTTAAAATACGTTCAAAGGTTGTTCAAAACACATGTAGTCGTCACATTTGAGCCAGCGACTACAAATTCAAAGTCAAAGACCCATTCACATATTCTATATATAGTTCAAATTTTCCATGTTTTCTGGGTAGCAAATTTCAGAAATTACTTACAGCATACACAAAATTATTCTCTCGTTTGACTTTTTTGACAGTTTTGACTTTAGATTCGTCTTTTCCAGTGTGCAAATACTCGAAAAAGACGCGTATAACATAACGGTAACGTGAAAGTAAATACTCGTTAAAAATGTTTATAATCCTGTTCAAAATTAACTAAAGTTATTTTTATTGCTATATTTGAAATATACGACCCCAAAATAGCCGAAAAGGCCCATGGGTCATTAAAATCAGCATGAGAAAAATCATTTTGGTTTATTAGCGACCATCTTGAAAAACGGCCGCTATTTTGAGTCCGCTGGGCCAAATATGTCTGAACGGCGGGTCAAATCGACCATTTTGGTCTAATAAATACAGGTGCAAAAGGATTTGCTTTTATCACAATTTGCAGTTTTTGTTATTTGCAATTTGCTATGAGCAATAAAATTATAAAATGCGGGTTACTTCGCTTTGGCGGATGACCGTCTGTTCAGCGTTATCAATGTATGCGATTTACTCACACGTGCGTGGCCGCCGCCGGCAAGCGTAAATTACCTACATTTGTGAAACGGCATAGGCTCGGAGCCCTCTTAATTTGTGAAGTAAAATCTCGCCCCTACCGTTTCGAACGTGAAACCGTCGAGCGTGAAATCGGCGTGAATCGACGGCCTTTAGAAAAACGTCCATAAGTTATAAACCACTATACGGATCATAAAAAGAAGAACTGTAAAATGATCGCATTGAATATGATTTTTTTTAACTACCCATTAGACATTTTGCCGTAGGTAGGCGATCGTCCCGAGCGGGACGTTACACATTGGAGGGGTTTTAACTCATTTAAGAACTATGCAAAGAAGGTTTTTTTATATTAATAAACAACAAAATGGTCCTTACGTTTGCGATGACATTTCTATATTCAGGGCCGAGACGTCGCCAAAAAAGTTGCATATTCTCCGACGAACAGACAAACCCAGGCCACAAGACGTGCTACATTCGGACCAATCGCTCCATGGACCCCATTCAGAAGGAACTGAAATTTAAGTAAAACTTATATCGAAATGTCCTGCTCTTGCCAAGTTCCAAAGCTGCGTAGTTACTTTTGCACAAGTTCGAACTGTCGAGCAGGCTTTAAGGCAGTGGTTCTCAACCGGTGTGATGCGGACCACCAGGGATCCACGAGAACTAAATGTAGGTCCGCGAAGAAAAGTTTGCATGATCACGTCAAAAAAATCGTCAAATAACGAAGCGTGCTAGCTCCATTCTAGCGCACGCAATAGCGCGTTTATAAGGTAAAAAAATCGGTTTTGTCACCCCGAGACTTTACCGGCAAGTAGCCAAAGACAGATTTCATCTGAATATTAATTTCATAAATAAAATCAATAAGCGCCCTCTCTCGGACGGCGGATGAACCCGGTTGGGTTCCATTTCAACGCCTCAGGCGGCGCGGTTCTTTTATCGGCTAAGGGCGGGTTCGGGCCAAGCGCCAGCAGATGGCTTTAATATGACGGGGTGAATCAAAAATTTTTATACTCTACCGCAAAGCTTATCGTGCTCAAAGGGGTAAACGGCTTGGGGGTCTCGAAATGGATATTTCCGTCTTTATCTTGAAAAAAAAATTGCATGCTCACAATTCTTTCCTTCCTGATCAGTTCTTTCCCTCCTCATTGGGCCAAGAAAGAAACATACAGCACATGCACAGAATATAATACTTGCCGGAATATAAACAGACTGAATCGAATGATATCAAATAACCAGATTTGCAATCCTTTTGGTATTATCATTGAAGTGGATGTAGAAGATATCCAGGAAGAATTGATTGAGCTTCAAAATTATACGCACCGTAATGATGCGTTTGAATCATTTTCTCTTGAAGAGTTCTCGTGTAAAAAAAAAAAAACACATTCAACAGTTCAAAGATTCGCCTTGCTATATCTTATGGTCTTCTCCATAACGTATCAATGCAAACAAGGGTTCTCCGCTTACCTCATAATTAAGAAAAAGATCAGAAATCTATCGGAATCAAGTGATGACATTCATGTAGCTCTGAGCAACAGTGAGCCCGATTGCGTTTCTTCGTGAACTAAAATAGGAACTTAGTTCGACCGAACGAGGCAGAGCGATACGTTAGAACGGAATATGAATTGAACTATCGTCGATTTTCCCGCACCAAAACTATCTGTCGAACTTATCGACGCCCGAACAAGTTTGAACACATCTCGTGCGGTGTTAGATTTTTTTGCGGAAAAGTGACAACCATTAATTTCACATTCCGCTCTGTAGTACTGCTCTGCCTCGTTCACATGAACTAATTTCCGAGTTTAGTTGAGGAGAAACGCAGTCGAGCACAGTATCAGCCCCAGAATTGTTCAGCTTATGAAAGGGATGCAAGCTCAGCAATCATATTGATTTACTACCAAAAGTTCTTCATTATCGAAAATATCATCAAATGTTATTGTAAGTTTTTAGTTTTTAACTGCAAAGATTAAAGTAAAGTATTTAACTGAAAGTAAAAAATGACATTTGATTTTCAAACTCTGGCTCTGGTTCGCACTCAAATATCTTTTCTTCTTACCACTTACCGAGAACAGTTAACTCATAAGTAGCATGAGCAAATCCGGCCTCGTTTTCAGCGTGGCAAGTGTATATTCCTGTATCCCTCAGCTGGGCATCTGTGATAGTTATAATTCTCCCATCCAAAGACACATGCAGGGTGTCTCTATTCATATAAAGTGGCATTCCATCCTGTCGATAGATAGAATAGAATAGTCTTCATTGAATCACATCGCTAAATTAGTCTCGAAATATATCTAGCTTTTCTCTTTTCTCTTTCCCCTTTAGGACACCAGTGTGTGAAATACTCTAGAAGTAAATGTGCCAATTTGGTCTCCGCGTGAACTAATACATTAAAGCCCTAGAAGTGGTAGAGAAAAGATCCCTTAGATTCTTGCACCTAAGGTTATATGCGTATTATCGCTATTTCGCCCAGACAGTATTCATTCCAGATTTGCTGGTGGTACATTTTTTTGTGGTTTGTCGACTACAATGGGCGAACCCGTCAGAATAACCTAAAAGTCGGACAGAATGTCTATAAACCACAAGGACGGCTGTTTTTCTCATCTACCTAAAATTTAACTTGCCATATTACAACCTACCTTTTTAGAAACATTGATGGTATTATACAAAAGCCTTTCCCTAAATACGCTCTAACGGCGTAGGGCGGCTACAACGGGTGAACCCGTCACCTCAGGCTGGTATAACTATATATAATCATTCTTTCAGCCGTCCGATGAGCGGAGACTTGGGAACAAGACAATCTACTGTCTAGTTCACCAGCAACCCGTTAGAGACCGACGCCTTACGGCGAGGCGTCGATAAAGGTTACCAGCGGGCAGCCTCGTCTTCTAACTACGAGTTTTGGGAGGATATCTCCGTCTGGAATTAACCTTCAGGATACCTCCGTCTTCCTGACTGGATACAAACAGTGAAAGCCGCACTGAATTCCGTTCATTAGTTCTTGAGTGTGGCACGATCTAACAAACAGAGACAGACATACGCTTTTAAAGGGCTTTCTTTTATAATAATTGTTTAGATGGTACTTAAATTGCAGTTATGCTTACAAATAAACAGATTTACATGATTTGCCTAAAAAGTGTTTAAAATAACTTTAATTAACCCCTTCTATGGCGGGGTAAAATTTCTGCCCGGGATAGTTTTGCGCATAACTTTTAAACTACTATACGGATCGTAAAAAGAATAACTGCAAAATGATCGCATTGAAATTTGAAATATTATAACGTTACAACATTATCTCGTAAAACAATTAAGATAATAATGAATAAATATTACAGTTAGCACAGCGCGGAAAGCGTCTAACCAAAAATGGTTAGCTCACATAGGAAGGTAAGCTAATGTATGATTAATTATCAACCAATTGAATAGTTTAGACTGTATGTAAGGTTATTTGTTTGTAGAATAAAATTAAATTAAAATTAAAATTAAAAATATCATCACCTTAATCCAAGATATCTTCGGTTCTGGAAAACCAGAAGCATCGCATCTAAGCTGGAAACTTCTTTTTACTTTTGCTTTGATTATGTATCCATATGATCCATGAGTAAATTCAACACCTGCAAATAATAAATACAATACAAACGGAGCTGCCATGGAATTCAGCATCTCTGGCGTCCAGTCATACAGCATTACTTTCCAGTGCATTGGAGGAGGAATGCAAAAGTCTCCAATTGTTGTCCAATCATTCTGGCATAGAAGGCCAATAGCATGAGCCATACTATTGCTGTCGTAATCTCTCCGCAAGAAAGACTTCGTCAAGTCCACATCGCTCATGGTTGTACTGCCATACCCCAGACCATTGCCGTTCTGGCTGATTCCAGCAAGGAACTTTTTGTGGAAGTCTACGCGGGCTTGTAAATCATTTGACTCACTACGGCCTCTTGTTACGTGCTTCGATATTGCCGGATCTTTGGAATGGCTTAGAAACAAAATTTTGGTTATAAAAAATTAAAAAAAACGTTTTTTCCGTAAGTCAACTTAACCATATTAATATAATGTATAGGGAATCATTGCTTTCCAGTGTGTTTCCTCCTGAAAACACCCATTGAACTGCAGTACTGTATCTTCAGTGAAAGCAAAAATATCACCTGTGATTTGTGTTTGATGTGATCAACACAAATTATTGATGAAAATTAGGAATATTTGTGGTCCTAACACGCTACCCTGGGAAACTCCATCAAAGGATGCAATGAGAATGTTAATGACAGATATCACCTGGCGTCTATCCGATAATAACTTTGAAACCAGTCCAGTTACGAACCTTTAATCCAATATTCTGCAATTGTAGGAACTTGCACTACTTTCACAGTATATATCAAATCTCTAGAGCCAGCAGAGTTTGATGCTAAACAAGAATACCTGCCAGTGTCATCTAGAGTGGCATTACGTATTATCTGAAAATTGAAGACATGAATACTGTTATTATTATTGGTATCCTAAATAAACAAAAAAAAGGTTGTATCACCCCAAGACACCCGGAAAGTAGACAAGCACCCCCGTCGAACCCCCCCCCCCTCCCTCCAACCTCGACCCAATTTAATGCCAATTCATAGTATATTTGTATTTGCATCGCTTATATATGAAATATTCCAAACAAAATTTTACAATGTGATTTCGGTCCAACAAGGCATTTGTGTACTGAATTTCAAGTATCTAACTGCAATATTTCAATAATCAAGTATGACTAGGGCGGCTTTTGGTGTACCTATTTTAACCACGATCTTTTAAACTCTTGCCATAACCAAATGATGCCCGTATGCCAAATTTAAGTACAATCGTTTGGGCGCTATCGTACGCACATGCACACGCATGCGCACGCGCTCACAGACACCTAGACACACAGACACACACAGACACACACAGACACATAAACACACAGACACACAACACATGCACACGCCCTCGCACACACACAGACTCACAGACAGACTTCAGTATGGAAATGGTCTTAAAAATAAATAAAAAAATAGTATACTCCGAGAGACTCAAATTTCAAAGGCAGCAATGTTTAGGTTATGTTAACAGAATGTTTTAAGTTTACAGCTTTCCATCCCATAAACAATGTTTTCATAGACGACTGTAAGGCGAAAGTATAAAAGGCGACTGTAAAAAAACTTGGGCAGTAATAAAAGGCTATGTCCATGGATACTGGCAAGCATGCATAAATTAAGGAAATCAAGGCCGCAGGCGAAACTTTTTCTAAAGATAAACCAATGCTAATAGCAAATTACATAAATAATCACTTTTCTAATGTAAAAGTAGAACTTGCCAAAAATAAACTTAGGTTCAACAAGTGATCAACGCAGTTAGCCCCCATCAAGTTGGACTAATCAACGGACTACGCTTCGAACTGACACAATCGACCGAAGAAGAAGTCAAAATGATAATAACTTCATTAAAACATTCATCATCTTCGGGCATGAATGGAATTAATGTTTCGATATATAAAAGCGCTATTGATTATATAATCGGGCCCATCTGTCACCTAGTCAATATTAGCTATCAACAAGGGATGTTTCCAAACAGCCTGAAATGCGCAAAAGTAATCCCAATTTACAAAGGCGGTGATTCAGTGGAGCATTCAAAACTACCGACCAATCTCTTTGCTTAACACGCTATCCAAAATTTTTGAAAAAATTACAAAGAAAAAGCTCATAGAATGGTTACACTCTAACAATTTTTTTTTTCTAAAAACCAATTTGGGTTCCTTGAAGGGTTAGGTACATCAGATGCTTTGGCCGAGATCACAAAAACTGTGTCAAGTTGTATAGACAGGGGAGGAAAATGGTTAGCTATCTTTTTAGATCTGGCAAAGGCGTTCGACACGGTCCCACACGAAGATCTAATACAGCGACTACAGGAGATAGGAGCGAAAAATAAGACATTGAACTGGTTCAGGAGTTACATTTTTGAGAGCAAACAATACGTGTGCATTGAAAGTGTTAATAGCCATCCGCAAGATTTATGGAGTTCCACAAGGCAGCGTACTAGGACCGATCCTGTTTCTTGTTTATATAAATAGTCTATGCGATCTGGTGTCAAGTAAAACAATCACATATCCTGACGACACAGTTAGTATTTTTCAAGGCGATAATTGTAAAGAAGTATTTAAAACAGCAAATCACGATATGGGAATGGTTAGATGGGTCTTTGCTCACTCTCAATATCGACAAGACCAAGTTGGTTGCATTTAGTGCTACAAAAACTGGACAAGCACCAAAAAATCTTGATTTAATTATACATGACTGCGACAATAAGCTGAACTGCCAAAGTTTGAAGGTAGAAAGGGTAAAATTTATTAAATATCTTGGGGTCATAATCGACGAAAACCTAGGCCAGTCTGGGCATATTGATTATTTATTTACAAATATTAGACAACTTGGCTACAGGTTTAGGGATGGATCTCTGCAACATATTGGACCGACATATAATGAAATTGACGTATTGTGCTTTACGCGAGTCTTTTTGTACTACGACATTATTGGTTGGGGAGGATGTGCAAAAACAATTTTTCAACCACTTCTTCTCGTGCAAAAAGGGTTGTAAAAATAATATTACGAAAACCATTCACGTATGCATCTGAACTCATATTTAAGGAAATGCAAGTTTTAGAAGTACGCATGCTATATGTCAAAATGATTTTAGGCCGGTTAGTGCATAAGGAAAAAATTCAATCTCAACAAATTAAACACACAAGACGTGCCATTAGTGACTACGTTGCAGTTATTCGAAGGAATACGTCATTTGGCCAAAGAAATTTTATTTATCTTGGGCCTAAGTTATATAATATCCTACTTGTAGACATAAAGACCAGCCCTAGTACATCAGTATTTAAGAAAAAGCTGGTTTCATGAATGCTTGGGCCTGGAACGTCCATAATATACCAAGGACTATCCACTATCTAGCTCTATTTGACTACCTCTTTGTGACTATTATTATTATTATTATTACTATTGTTATTTTATTGTATATATTTTTCAATTATTTATTTTAATATTGCTTTTTCCTCTGTGACTATTTTAAATTATTTAAAAATTTACAACTTTTAGTTTATTTATTTAATTATTTTTAGTAACACATCTAGTAAAAAATTTATGTCATATTTGATTAAGATGTTAGCAAGAAATTGATGCGACATTATTTTTAATGATTGACACAGTCGCCTAACTAGGCCTTAGGCCTGTTCTAAGGCAGACTTTTAAGTTATATGCGATATTCTGATTATATAATTTTTTTAAATCTTTTTGTATATTAGTTTCTGTTTACATGTATGATATCAGGCCTTATTTTGCCTATGTTTAAAATGCCTGCCCTGGAACAAGTTCGTACTTAGTTGGGCGGCATGAGACTATCATCACATATAAGCGTGAGATAACTTGCTGTGGGTTTATTAATTTTAAGTTAAATTGTAATCCCTATTTAAGTGTAAATTTTAATTATGATTTGTGTTACGCTTGTGTTGTGCATATTATGTACATTACCATAAATAAATAAATAAATAAATAAATATCTATATAATAATATCTATATATATAACTATATATATATCTATATATATCTATATATAATCTATATCTAACTATATATATATATATATATATATATATATATATATATATATATATATATATAACTATATATATCTATATATATCTATATATAATCTATATATATATCTATATAATAATATCTATATATATAAAATAAATATCTATATAATAAATAAATAAATAAATAAATAAATAAATAAATAAATAATAAAATATCAGTCTTCCCTGCATGAGCATTTTACTGGTCTCATGTTGAGTTTCCAAATCAGTCCAACCCAAACTAACCATTGAGATTCGGTGGAATCGCAACGATATGAAACAAATGCCTTAATCCTCGTATTTTTAACATTTCAATCGTTATTTTAACCTGAAAATAATGGTAAATCCCTTTAATACTTGCCAGAGATCCGTTCCTTTGATCGAAGACAATCCTGGCATTCGAATCGTCAATTTCAGTATACGGATGTTTTAACCAGCGGATAGAAGGCCTCGGGCTACCGATGACTGGGCACTCCATATGGATCTCATGGCCGACTTTTGCAGTAACTGATAGTCCGTTTAGGTGATCCTTAATTTCCACTGATGGTGGAACTGAAATAATATTGTTAATACTTACATATATTACACTTATAAACTCTGCCTGAATAGGTAAATGTCAGATGATTGCATAGGTTTGTGCCCGATTTTCATAGATGTCGCCGGTTTACTCTATGGCAGATATTTGGTATTTATGATTCTGTGGAGACTACGTCACAATGTCATATTTAATTAGCCCCGCCAAACAGTAATTCATATTTTCCCGCGTCCAGTGTTACCACTCATGCAAATCATCGGAATCAGATTCATCGTCACATCGCAGTAAACACTCGAGCGTACGGACAAGCTCGTCCACTCACCAGTACTAAATAAATTGTCAACTGAATAACATCACTGTGTTTTACTTCCGCGTCACGCTAACACTCCCTGGTGAACCGCCATTACTACCACTGTCGCGAACTTGGTTATTCTCCACAACGGACCAAAAGCCCGTAAAAGGGGATCCTAATCATTCAGCAGTGACCATAGTTAGTTAGTTAGTTAGTTTTCCTGGGCTATTTCCCGCACTTGGCCTCTTGATTGGGCCGTTGTACGTGGCTCATGTTTCTATTTATGTTACTCCAGCCAACCCAGGCTGTCCCAGAAGGTTAGCAGCCTGTTTAGGTTGCTACAGGCCTCCGGGACAGATGCTGGAGATTGTAGTATTTTTGACCGTTGCTCTGCCACGCTCCTGCATTCCATGAGCACATGCTGTAGCGTTTCTTCTTCCTCCATGCATTCTCTGCATAGAGGGCTGACACCTATGGTAAACAGGTGTTTGTTTAGGGGACTGTGGCCTGTCATAGTAACTATGACTTTACGGATTTTGTTCCTTTTTAATCTGTGAGGTTGCGGGCAAGTTTTTTAGGCGCTTCCGGAACCGCGTTCTTTGTTTGCCTGCATCCTGCGTTTTTTTTCCATTCTTTAAGGTGGGTTTCGTCGGTGTTCCTGTGTAACCATGTTTTTATTCGGGCCTGGGGTATGGGCATCAAGGGTTCCGGTCCATATACTATTTCCTTTGATCCCCTTTTGGCCAGTTCGTCTGCCGCGTCGTTGCCCAGTGAGTCGCTGTGCCCTTTAATCCATTGCAGGGTCACTCTATTTGACCTTGCAATGGATTGAAGCGCATTGTGGCATTCCAGTACAAGGACTGAGGTTATAGTATTTTTTGCTAGCGCTTGTAGCACGGAGGCACTGTCGGAGACAAATTTCAAACTTAGGTCTCCGACATCTTTGGCTGCAACTGCCTGTGCTGCTCTGGTGATGCCAATGCATTCTGCTTGGAAGATCGTATTTAAGTTGCAGTGACCAGTGCCCATGGTAAAATTCATTACATTGCATGCACTGAGAACGTAAAAGTGTTTCGTCACTCATATTTCAAATAAATCAATTTGCGATTGTTTGAGAAATTTAAAAAAATGGGGATTGATACAATGTATTTGTGGACATGACTTCGGAAAGGCGCGAGTGTCTGAACTGAGCAAAAAACTTTAAAGTATTTATTGGAACCATGCTCCTGCTTTCTGGACTATTAAAAAGTGGTTTGGAAGATTCCGAAATGGTGATTTTAAGTTGGAGAATCAGCGTCACTCCGGACACAGTATACTGAGACAACAGTAGACTCTTTCGAGCGACAGGGCATTGCGGGAAGAGGGTGCGAGGAATGTGGTACGTCTCGATGAACGCCTTTGATTAGCGTTACGCGCAGGTAAAGACGTGCGACTTTTTTGAACGTTTGTATATGCGAGTGGGCTGAGTAGCGGACATCTGGCTGCCATATCGGAGCCCTTACGTGATGTATTCGCCTCGATTTCAATTTTGTTCTAAGAAAAGCTACTGTCTGGTATATACTGTGCTCCGGATGACCCTTTGCTATTGATGAAGACGCTGTGTATTCAATAGTGGAAGAAAATCCAAGGATTATAAAATACGAGATTGCTGAGGGATGGAATATTGACAATTCGACCAAACGAGGCTTTTTCTATATCGGAATTATATGCTACATAAGCTACCTTCTAGTATCAAAAAAATATGCTACGAAGGAAAAATGCTCCAATTTAAAAATAAACTCAAATTACATCTCATTGAAAGAGAATTGTTCGACATTAACGATCTCTAAAAACTGGATGCATCTCAACTATATCCTTTCTGTAATAGGTTTTTAATCGATTTCAATTTGACTAAAATGTATTGACTATTTCTATTATTTTGTAGGCACATATTATTTATATCTTGACTATTTTTATTTGCAATACAATCACTAAGACATTTTATTTTACTTTTCGACAATCGTCACATTTTTTTTTTGTTATTTTTGACATTACATTTATTAATTTTATATTAAAAAAACTTATTTTTTATCGGTATTTTAAAGAATTAATTATGTTCATTATAACATTCTTTTTTTCTCATTACATTATTCATTATATTCAATATAATAGAATCACTACTTATTGAGTTAATTTCTACATATCTTCTCTATATCTTACTTTCTACATATTTTACTCTGTGTTTTTTATCTGGTAAACTAAATGGTGAGACTCGATTTAATTCTACAATAATACCTTCCTTATTCTTACGAGTAACCTTTTATGTTTTGATTATTAATAGAAGAATTTGATTATTAATAAAAGAATTTGATCATTAATGAAGAATTCAATCAGATCACGGCCAAATGTAAATGTAATACAACTGTCTATACAACTATGTATTAGTTTTTAGGACAATAAATTATTTGATTTGATTTGATTTGATCTACACTCGCACGAAACGAATCTGAATCGTTTTTGGATGTAATCGTAAAAGGCGGTGAGAAGCGGATCTTGTACAATAACTGTTCCGGCCTTTGCAGAACAGTTTTGATTGCGAAAATCTTGGGTCCATGGAAGCTATAAAAAACCACCTCATATACTTTTTTTAAGTAATACCAAGCAGTCTCTTGTCTCGTCTAGGAATAGTTGGAAAATGGAATCTACAAGCTTGTTGATCGTTGGAAAACAATTATAGAGAAGAATGAAGGCTATATAGTTCATTAATTAAACTACTGTCTTTAAATTTTAAAACATGTTGAAGTTTACCCTTAAATCGAGCTCGAACTTATGCAATCATCTGATACAATTGTTTATTAGCTAGATAAAACCACGATCCCGGGTGTTAATTATGCTGATCTACTTTAAAAAATTATGTGACGATATCCTTAAGAAAAGACATGGAGACAACACACCGGTTCATGAGTCACATGCTTCAATGTGTGCCTGAAGGATTGCGTCTTCGACGTGCTGTATTCTCTGAACTTGCCCCCTAGCGACTATTTCGTTTTTCTAAACGTGACGAAAGAGCTTAAAGCCAAGCGATTTTCATCCGATCAAGAGGTTCATATTGTTGTTTTTGCATATTTTAATACCTAAGAACCAATTTGGTATTTCCATGGGATTGAAGCATTGAAGAAGATATATTTATGCCCACTGATCATATTTATCCCTTTCTAAGATCTGATCAAATTCGAGAGCCATGACTTTTCAAACACTATACCCATTTAAATTATAGTTTTATATAAGTATTAATGGATTCGTTGTCTAACTATTATGTATTGCTTTCATATTACGGAAAGCAACAGTAATTTAAATAAATACCATGACCTCGCAAATGCCGTCACCCGGAACCGCTTCACCGTCCACCTTCACGCGGTGGAGGTAGGCGCTCGTGGCCTGCCAGCTAAATCTTTGTTTCACCTTTGTAAAGATCTTGGTCTCTCCAGGAAAATAATCAACTCCTTTCTAGAAAAAATATCTAAAACTGCAATTTCTGCATCTCAAATTCTATGGCTTCGAAGGGGGAGTGAATGGGTGGTAAGGTGAACGCTCACATGTGGCAAGACAGCTGTCCTAAACCTACCACCGCCGGTCGTTAGTTCGCAATCCACTGCTCCCCCCCAGAAGTGTAAAAAATTTGTATCATGATGGGCCCCGACTCCGGTCGGTGAATTCCATGGTAGCTCCGTTTGTATTTTATTTTATTTATTGTTTTTAAAATAGGTAAGATACCCAAACTAGTACCATGAAAACGCATATAATAACTACCTATTACTTACAGTAGCTTGTATATTATTACCTAAAGTACATTGTGACCTGTCCGAGATTGGTAGGTTCACCAATTGTATACTGTATGTAATGTAATGTAATATGAACAGTGCATTGAGAAACTAAAAATAAAAGTTTCTATAAAAACATTGTCTTTCACTCTTAGGCTGAGAGACTTTTTACTTCCCTCAGGGAAAACATTTACATACCTAATATATCCACATGGTAGTTCATCGTATCCTCTCCAACAGAATTTCTCGCAACGCAGGAATAGTTGCCTGCATGACCTGCAATGCTTTTTAAAACAACCAGCAGCTCCCCTCCGTCCCGGGTCAACATGTTTCCATCGTAGAAGACCATAAATTTCCTGTCTTTAAACCAGTAAATATCGGGTGCAGGGTTGCCGGTGGCATGACACCGTAATTTGAAAGGCTGACCTTCTAAAACTTCCATAGACAACTGCTGGTTTGGTGTGAAGTGGGCTTCGGATGGGAGGATGCTGTGGCTGATCTTTGGCGGTACTGAAATAATTTAATTCATTTTATTCATTCTCGAAAGGCAGTTCACGGACATATTCTCGGTATGCATATCAGCATGCTCCCAAAAATGCCATAGTATTGCAAGCGATATTTTGTTTTTTTTTACAGGAGGCAATAAAAACACAATTATTGTCAACTTACGATGCTTACAATATTTGCCAAGGTGTTGTAATGCTGTAAGAAATGGTAATACACGAGCATCAGCCAAAACATTTTTTTAACACATTTTTAACCATTTCCTCAGTGACCGCCGTAGGGCGACCCGACTGAGGGTCATCATTAATTGAAGTTCTTCCAAGCCTAAACTCAGTTGCACACGAACATGCAACTGCAGGATATTGTGGAACATCAACCCCTTATGTTGAATTATGGATGTATTGTAAGTCTTGAAATACTCGCTCCATACAAAAAAAAAACAACAAAAATATTTTATTACTGTGCAAATATTTAATTATTGGGGGGTGGTCGTCTTTCACGTCCGTAGGTGGGACCCTTCAGAATCCCTACTGGGTGGTGTCAATCGAAAGACAACGCCGAGTACGGGCGGCGGTTAAGTAACCCGACCAGGTTGCCACAAGCCTAGGAAATGGAAATATTTTCTGAAAGTGTGCAGCTCGCCAAGACGTGTAGCCGACGTGACGGGTATCGGGCTAATTACCTTCAATCATGATGAAAGCTTGTGAGACATGGACACTGACTGCTGGGATGATCCACGAGCTCAAGATGGTGCAGCGTAACATGGAGCGAGTCATGCTCGGCATATCGTTGAGCGATCGAGTCCAAAACGAGCTCATCAGACAGCGCACCAAGGTGGTCGACGTTGGTCAAAGAGTGGCCAAGCTGAAATGGGCTCGGGCCGGCCGCGTGGCCCGACGACACGACGAACGGTGGAGCAAGCGCGTTTTGGAGTGGAGACCCCGGCTAGGCAGAAGAAATGTGGGCAGACTACCGGCCCGATGGTCCGATGACAATAAGGAGACAGCTGGACCAGTCTGGATGAGGGAAACGGACAACCGATCCGGATGGAGAGTGCTTGGAGAGGCGTATGCCCAACGGTGGGCGAATGTGCGCTGATGAAGAAGAAGAAGAAGTGCAAAATTTCATTTTTGCCAACACAGTTCAATAAGATGCAAACAAATGAAACTTATTTTAAAAAATCGGTTGTGTTACCCGCAAGACTTTCTCGGAAAGCAGATACTAAGTTAAAACTTTAAACTCAATTATCTCAAAACAGACGTTTTCTAATTGTTGCAGTTTAGAACTGGCGCGTCTATACAATAGTAAAATCGCAAACATATCCTACCTAATACGTTCAAGAATACGTCTCTCTGCTCAAACCCAGCATCGTTACGCACGAGGCACGAGTAATCCCTACTATCCTCTACGACGATCTTGTCGAAAACCAAATTGGCGCTCGATTCGGTTCTATCATTTTTGGTTAGCGAGATCCCGTTACTGATCCACTGAATCGAAGGCGGTGGGCTGCCGCTTGCTGAGCACGATAACCTGAGCTGATCATCAATCTGCAGCAACAAAGAAAGAATAGGTAATAAGAAATAAAATAAATTAATAGAAGAAATATTTTAACCTTTTGGCCGCGACCTACTGCGGTCGGAGTTTGTGAATAAAATGCACCAAGCTCCGCTTACTCCATTTGTATTTATAAAATATTTCCTAAGGATTTCACTTAAAATAAACAAATAATTATAAGTTTTTAATTCATATATCAATCAATCTAAACGTATACTGATATTTAAAAATACAAATCTTCTTTAACCGCTGGGGTGCCAAAAACGCTGATCGGTCTTTCGCGCACATAGCTGTTTCGGCTGACCTTCATATACACATGACTAACAAGATTATTATTACACGACTACAACAGAGAATTCATTAATAAAACGATATTATTAGTATTTATATATAAAATTGACCAAAAGAGGTGCGGTACCATTTTTACGCCAAGGCTGGCTTCCGAGAAGTTGATAACTTAGTTATGAAAGTGGGAGTTTTTATCTAAATTATATTGCACTTTTGCAGTAAATGTATCGCTTTGACAAAATGTTCCATGGTAATTTCAACATTGACAAATATATAATAATTGGTTACTCAACTCTTCTAAAACACAAATGACTTCAGTATCTTGGTAGGGTCTCTTCATTATTATCTCCTAATATGTCTGTGTATTAACATATTCGCTATTGTATATTCTTTTTCACAAGAATCAAAGATTATCTATTATTAAGAATCAAGATCAAGGATGCCGTAAAACTTTGAAAAAAGTCACATTTTGCGCCCGCTAATAAAAAAGGTGTTTGTATTGTGTTCTAGATAATTCTTTACACTCATGTTTCCGGTTCCAAGAGAAGTACGTGAAACCATTAGAAATTCATCTTTGACAATAAACCTGGATGAGAATGTCTGACATCTTTGACAATAAACCTGGATCACATTGAGAAATGGTTCACATATGGAGTTTTGACACCTAGTGTACTAAGTGATAATAAAAATAAAATATTATGCCATAGACTAATTTAATTGGTAACCTCAACAGGAGAGCAGCCATCCCTCATGAACATTGCAATATTCTCTGATCTAGTGTCATCCACTTTTCCAGGCTGGGACCTCATCTTCATAGATAGGTCTAAAACTGATGTGATGCAACGTCACAGTATTACACAACTTAGAATCCGTACGCTGTGCACACTACTCACGCAAACGTGTTGAAAGTTGCTACAAGTGTACCATTCTCGAATTTTCTGGCCGTGTCATTGGTAACACGCTAGTGTTACTACTATAATTTATAAAATAAACTCTCGTTTTTTATTTGCGAGACCCTCATATATAATTTAAAGTTAAATAATTCATAATATTACTACCATTAGGAGACTAAAAAGTTGTGTTTTGCAGATTCTAACTCTAGTTCTTAATACATACCTTAACAGTAACATTCCCTTCAACAATCGAAGCATTATTCTCTCCATAATACGACATAATACTGTCCAGCTTTCCACCTTCTAGAACTGTCACCGTAAATAACTTCTCGGCTTTACCAGCCATATTAGTTGCATGGCAAGTGTAATTGCCTTGTGACTTTTGAGTAGCTCGTTCTAGCATTAATTTGTTTGGATTTTGAGGGTCTGCTCTCCAGTCGGACAAATCACTGAAAATAAAAAGATGTACAAACAAAATTGCCATGGAATTCATCGACCAGGATCGGACTACACATTGGCAACTCTCATAAAATCCATCCTATCATCATAAAACTGAGAACATCGCCTAAAACACGAGTATTAGCCATTATCGTTAAAACTTCCTGGGTTAACGAGTACGCCCGTTGTAGTCGACACGTCTAATTTTAAGACAGAACCAAAACTGTCTGTTAGCCTGGTTGCAGGATTTGTAGGTTGGGAGTACTGACCAAAATGGCGCTAAACTACAATGGTCCATGTAGGTATTAGTGCAAGTGGTCGGATGGCTGGCCATCCTCCATCATCATCCTTTTAAATTATCATCAGATCCTCATAGATTTAGAAACACGCAGGATCATTAACGATATAACGGCAGAGTAGCAAATGTTCAATTTCGTGTGGCACCACGACTAACGAGAAGCTCTCATATATTTTCAGTTGTCGCTTGCAGTAGCAATATCGTGTTGAATAGACGTCTCACCAGAATGTTTCGTGTTTTTGATACCGTTATGTCAAGAATTAGATATACTTAATGAATCCATAAATTTAATTAAAATTTCGATGAAATCTCCTTAACTGCCAACCTATTGTACTGTACTATAAGACCTTATTAAATTGTACCATACCCTTATATTATTATTATTATTTATTTATTATTTATTCCGTAGCCGGCGATTGGGGAGGGGGTCGCCCTGGCAACCAATACGCTGCTGTTGGTGCCGCTGGATCTTGTACTCCATTCTAGATTCGCTTCCATTCTTGACGATTTTTTGCCACGTCTCGAGCATCCCTTACCGATAATCGTTGATTCTTAAGGTCGTCTTTGATGTTATTTAGCCAGGTTTTCTTCGGTGCCGATCGCTGAATTCTCCATTCTGTCGGACGGTCTCGCCAAAGAAGTTTACGTGGCAAGCGATTATCGTTCATTCGACTAACATGGCCGAACCATCGTGGTCAACATTTTTGTACTTCTTCTTCGATCGTTGTTAGTAGATCGCATCTTTCTCTAATGGTCTTGTTTCGAATTCGGTTTCGAATTCGGTCGCGGAGTGAGACACCGAGAATCTGCCTCAAGCATTGCATTTGGAAGACTTCAAACTTTTTGAGGTCCGATTGTAGTAACGTCCACATTTCCGATCCATAAAGAAGAATGGGAAGAACCAACGTTCGGTATAGTGGTACTTTGGTTTTGATGGTAATATTCGTTCGCTCCATATGCACCACTTGAGCGAGGCGAATGTTGCTGTTGCCTGACCGATCCGGCTATGGACATCGGCCGTCGATGCCACTTTCTTTTCCGTAACCAACGATCCTAAATACTTGAATTGTGGGACCTGTTCGATTTGGGTTCTATCGAGGTAAACGCTGGCCTTTGAACCGTCCGTAGTGAGCACTTTGGTCATACCCTTATATTATATGATATCATATTATATGTTGTAAATATTAATATCCAATTATTCACATTACATTTTTGCTTTATGTACCCTATTTTTTTCAATTACAATGCTATTTCTATCATAAGTTCTTAGGATCAGGCTACATGATGCGGAAAAAATCGTGAGTTGAAAAAAAACTGACCTTAGGGCTACCCGGCGTGCGGATTTTTATTTGCCCACACTCTGCCTGACTGCGATAGAAGAAGCACGATGGCGCAATGTATGCGGTAAATATGCGCTAAATGGATGGGCTAAATATGACAATCGTTATGTTTAGCCCTTGCTATTAACAAAATGAAAAAAAAAGACAAAACAAAAGTACTAGGTACATCAACTACATGCATGTCGGTTAGAAGAAGGGCGTTCCACATGTTGTATCTAAAAGTTAGAGACTATCCTGAAAAAAAAAACGGGTACTACAGAATGTCAATAAATTCATTTGACGAATTAACATGTCTTGATATATTTGAATATAGTTGTGTGTCATAATATTCCTGAATTAAAGTGTTCCAAATACTTGGATACTTTTGTATATGCAGTATGAGAAGTTTGGAGTCGGCTATGCTTACATAAAACAACAAAGAATCTAATCAAATGCGCGCACGCATAAGTGTGCGTTCGACCGCCTCATTCGCATCGCGCCCGAATGGCAGCGTACTTCCGGAAAAAAGTCAGTGTAGCCGCCGCCATAAAGCTCCGTAGGACTGTCAGCTTGACCTTCTACTCATGCCGAAAAAATCGGCTGCGGACAAGCGGACAAACCTGGACGAGCCGCTGTTTTTTTCCGCGTATGCGGAATTAGGCACGCATGTAGTCGGTGAGTCGATGTCTCGTACATTTAGTTTGGGATGCTGATTCTATTTTTCCGGAAGGCGAGGCTAATAATACTAATAATGCTTATAATTAAAGTGGTTGCCAGTACGCCAAAGAAGAAATGTTCATATACTTGCTCTCCTATATCGTGTATAGGAGAGCAAGTATATGAACTCTCCCAATTAACACCATCCTATCTCCACGAGCTTTTTGAACCACTAAGTTCCCACGACCTCGTACTTCGGTCAGCCTCTGACAGTTTACTAAAAATTCTGAGTAATAATAGTGATTTCTATTCCTATTCTTTCTGTGTCCATGGTGCAAGACTCTGGAACGATCTACCAGCAAACATACGATACTCGCCTTCTTTACCATCGTTTAAGACTCACCCTAAGGATTACTACCTTTCTAAGAAGTAACCAGTTCTTCCCTTTCTCTCCTCTTCCTCTCCTAATTTCCTCTCATCGGGCATTATTAATTTTAAATTCTTCCACTTGTCTATGTTATGCAGACGGTCTGTATGTTATATAATAATCTTTATTTTCACAATGCGCGCATGTACCACTGTGTTTAGGTTAGTTGTAAGACATTGCCATGTGGCAATAAGCTAGCCTTTTTGAATAATATTGAAGTGCAAACAAAGAGTTTATTATTATTAATCATAATAATAATAATAATCTCCGCTCAGGAGAAAAACAGCATCGTGTAGCCCAAGCCTTATGCAAGCTTTGTAACTTGTTCATAGGATAGTAAATTAGTTTTGTTTAAATAGCTTTTACAAATACTCGTATCATGTACTAACTATCTGTTAGTTCAATGTAAAATTAAATGAATAAATAAACTTAAAAATCTACCTGAATATCCACATAATGCTTGGATTCGGCACACCATCAGCTGCACACTGGAGTATTCCACGGTCACCTGACTTAAGGTAAATATTTTCATTAACTTGTCCACGTATTCTGGGCGGGTCTGAAAATATTTAAATAATAATTAATACAAATGGAGCTATCATGGAATTCCCCGACGACTGGAGTCAGGCCCACCATAATATTATTATTACACTTCTGGGGGGTGAGCGATGGCCTCCAGACTAACGACCGGCTGTGGTAGGTTTGGGACAGCTGTGTTGCAACATGTGAGCACACACATTACTACCCATTCACTCCCCTTCGAAGCCATATAATTTGAGATGTAAAAATTGCAGTTTTAAATATTTTACTAGGAAAAGTTGATTATTTTCCTAGGAAAAGAGCCCAAGATTTTTAAAGATGTGAAGCAGAGATTTGGTTGAGTGCCAACTACCACTGTGTGAAAATTAATAGTAAACCCATTCTGGGTAATGGCTTTTGCAAGATCATGGTATCTATTTAATTTGTTTGACTTTCAGGGAATTGGCACATGCTTAGAGACCGAATCAAGCTTCAGAATCAAAACTGAAGCATTCTCAATTATTGTGAAAGGTTTTGTAGTTTTTTGCCTTTAGAGTCATCCCACACAAACACTATTTGGAATTCGCTATCCATTCCGAATCGCCTTTAGCTCAAAGCACTAAGCACGCTTAGAGCCCGGTTCGAATTGAGCATACACCGCTCACTGCTAAACGACCCCGCCAATCACAACACCGTATCGGGGTGTGAATCAACTGGATGTAGTGCGCCAGCGCGCATGCTTTAATAGTATTCGAAAGCAGAAGCAAATTAAAGAAATAAGTTCTGAGATCTGAAACGGATGGACGGACGGACAGACTCAACACATTTTTTTAAAACAAAAAGTATAAAACTACCCTAGAGAAGATAATCAAAATACTCACCAAAGACATTTATTCTGAAGTTTTGAGATGCGGACCCCAAATAATTAGCAGCTATGCAAGAATAGTTGCCAGAATGCAGTGTTGAAATGTTTTTAATTTCCAGGGTTTCACCTCCGTAATTGACTAGAGATTCTTTATACCATTTTACCTGGAAAAGTAAATCTTGATTATGTAATTCTTATTTTTCTTAATCTGGTGTGAGATGGTTGTATGACCTGTAGGCAAGAAAGTATATTTATTTATTTATTCATTAATTTAAGAATTAGTTTCTACAAAAACATTGATTTTCTTACAAAAATTACTATAACTTGGAACTTAGGAACGTAGCAACAATAACTGGCTAAACCTCATGCTTATTCGAGTCTGTTACCCATCTGGGTCTAGCCTGTTCTAGGGTGGATAGGGCTCTAATGATAAAATAAATTATTTTTAAGTTTTAAAAGTTTTAGTAAAATAATATACGGGGCCAAGTACAAAGGCTTTAAATTGAGAGCCAAATTCGGGTGTCAGACTACTGATAACCAACCCCAAACTCAGTCATCATCATCATTTACTCTGCCGTAAGCATATGGGTTTACTTTCCATACAGCAGCCGAAATTACAGAAAACGCCAAAGACCTTACCTCAGCCGCGGGATCGGCATCCGCAGTACAGTTTAGTTCCAGGTCGTCTCCAATCATGAGATCCAGGTTAACATAATCGGAGGAGATCAACTCGTCGTATCGATGTACGGTCAGAAGCGGTTTCCATTCTACGGCCAGTCTGAAGATGACCGTTCCAATACCTGCCGCATTCGACGCTTGGCAAGAATATTCCGATTCATCGCTACGGGATACGTTAGTGAAGGTCAATGACGTTTTATTTTCTGCCGACGGTATTGAGATGGTGCCCTGAAAATGTAGAATACACAAAAGTACTTTAAGGGACCGGTAGAGGGAAAGTTCTTCATAACGAATATATTTTTTTTATTTTATAATTTTTTAATATTTATTTATTTACAAAAACATATTTATGAAATATTTTTAAAGAATGATTTTGCGTCACTCCTAACTAGGCAGTGCCTGTTCCAAGGAAAACGCCAATTTTATATGATACTATTTGAAATTTCAAATGTTAAAATTTAAGTCATGTCTATACATGTCTGAATAAGAGACCGCAATGCCGTCCACCTCTATGCTGGGTGGATGTTGTCAGATGACATAGAGGACAAGAACGTTTTAAGATACCATAGTCTGGAGCAGTGGCGTAGCGTGCCTTGGCGGGGCACCGTATAAAAATTTGTTTGGGGCCCTTAGGAAGGGTAAAGATTTCTCACAAAAGAAAGAAAAATGTTTGCATAAAATTAAATGAAATATTTATTCATCATAATTATCTATCTGTCTTTTTTTCCGAAATTTTTACAAAGAGTTCAAATTAAATATATACTCTCCTTGCCTTTTTTTCGGCAAACTGATTTATTAAATCATTTATAGCTGATGATGACTTTAGTTTTTCTAAAGTTTTTGCCTCTATGGACAATAGTGACAGGTCTGACAGGCGTTCATGTCCCATCTAAGTTCTTAGGTATTTTTTTATCAGTTTTAATTTTGAAAAACTTCTTTCAGCAGTTGCAGTTGTAACTGGAAGGGTCAAGAATAAAAAGCATGCTGTTATTACCTCCGGAAAACTGGATGTAAGACTATTGAATTTTAACAGCAATAATTCAATGAGTTTCTTAATGGAATGAATTTTTGGAATTTCAGATTTTAAGCATGTTTTTAGAGCCTTTAATTGGTTATGAAGAATAACTGAGATGTCTTTACTGTATTTAGCCGACAGTTTTCCGGAAGCGTTTAATATCTCTTCGTTTGAAGAAGACAGAAGTTTCTCCGCTTGTAATATTTTGAACATGCTACTCAGGTCACCAGGTCAGGTCAGGTCAGGTTGGGGGCCCCCGTGGTGCGGGGGCCCCGTATAATTGATACGGCAGATACGGCGGTAGCTACGCCCCTAGTCTGGAGACACGCTATTTGTTATGAATTTATCTATGTAAGTTTCATGCCAATAGCTTTTATCTATAGATTGAGATTGATGATGAATTAAAAATAATGTACCTTGAACCATTGTATTCGTTGCAAAGATGGCGTATTTCCAACGGGGCATTCCAAAACTGTTTTATCCCCTTCAATAGTTACGACAGCAACGATTCTCTGGTCACCCTGTACCATAGTCGGAGGCGCTGGTAAAAATAAGAACATTGGATATACCTAACATGCAAATTTTCTCACTGTCTCTCTACCGCTAGTCTCTCTAATAGTCCGTGTTTGACTAATAGAGATGTGTGCGCAAAACTTTTTGTAGATAGCGCCAGCAACGACTGTTCCCAAAAGGTGTGAAATTGACGTATAGCCCAAGCAAGCATCTGTACGAAGCTCGATGTGCAAGGAGTGAGTGAGAATATAAATAAGTTAGTGTATGTGCCTGAGGGAGAAGAAAAAAACACAGTAGTTTAAAAGACGGGCAGTGTTTCCAAATAGCTAGCATCTTTTAAGCTGATCTTCTTAGGGTGCCTCTCCAACTAGTGAAGGTTCGCCAGGCATTTCGTTAACCTTCGCCAGGCATTTCGGTCCATCATCGAATGTTCCGCAATCAAGATTTCCGTCTACGGCCTGGTCTCTTGTTACCTGCAACTTTTCCCATCATAATGAGTTGCAGGAGTTCGTACCTGTCGTGCTTAAGCACATGACCTAGGTGCAGCTTTGCGCTGTTTGATGGTCTGACATAGCTTGCGTATTTGACCTATACGCCGTAGAACTTCATCATTGGTGACTTTCTGAGTCCAAGATATCGACGGTCTTGCCAAAGAAGTTCACGTGGCAAGCGATTATCGTTCATTCGGCAAACATGGCTGAACCATCGTAGCCGACGTATTTGTACTTCTTCTTCGATCGTTGTTTACTAACATCTTTCCCTAATGGTCTCGTTTCGAATTCGGTCGCAGAGTGAGACACCGAGAATCTGCCTCAAGCATAGCATTTGGAAGACTTCGAACTTGTTGAGGTCCGATTGTAGTAACGTCCACGTTTCCGATCCATAAAGAAGAATAGGAAGAACCAACGTTCGGTATAGTCGTACTTTGGTTTTGATGGTAATATTCGTTCGCTTCCATATGCACCACTTGAGCAAGGCGAGCCTACCGTTGCTGTTGCCTGACCTATCCGGCTATGGACATCGGCCGTTGATGCCACTTTCTTTTCCGTAACCAACGATCCTAAATACTTGAATTGTGGGACCTTTTTGATTTGGGTTCCATCAAGGTAAACGCTAGTCTTTGAACCGTCCGTAGTGAGCACTTTGGTCTTATCCGAATTGATTTTAAATCCATATGATTGAGTATATAATTGAGTATATAGTGCCTTTCTTAAAATAATTAATATTGAATATTAGGAAAATGGCATTTTTCGAGAAGGAAGAGTTTAATTTCGAGGACGTAGAGGAGGCGGGATTTAAAGTGTCTTAGTTGGATGTGAAAGTTTTTGTTTTTTGTCTGCGCATCGTAGTGTATTAAAGTGGATTAATTAACTTGTTAAATCTTAATTTTGAGTATTTCATTTGTAATATGTTATAAATTACGACAACTTGCTTCGGACGTTTTAAAAGTCCAGCTAACATCTTTTGGGGTTAGCTATTCTGTAATCTACGAGGCAATCTGTTCATCGTCACCCGCCTTTGATCCGTGCAATGCATATCAGGTAGACAAGTTTTATTCCAGCTTCATGGGTTTCTTGGTTCAGCTCAAAACCGAATGGCATCTATTCCGATAAAATATTTTTTTTGGTTTTAATTAAAATTTTGTGACGTTTTTTTATTTTTTTAGGTTCGTAGTTATGAAACCTCTTTATAATCTGTTGTAATCCATAGTTTTATTCACATGACAGCAATTTGCATTTATTATATTCAATAATAAGTTGTTAACACAGAACACAATCTCATGTATGTAATCTACACTCCAATTCCCCACCGTCCTCTCCTGTCACATTACCACAGTGTTGCCAGTATATAACATCTCTCCCCGGTTTAGTTAAAGATTCTACGTTAATTTACAATAAAAGAGGAAAAAGCTAGTGTTAGAGACGCTGTGTTGATTTATGGACCACACGGATGTAGTCTCGGAGATGGGCTGGAGTAACACCAGCTGTAGCTCGTTGTGTTCGACGTGGAATCTGCTGGAACTTCGTCTTCTGATTCGGTGTCTTCAGGTTCTTCTTCGGCGATGACTGGAGCGGCGTAAGCAACCTTCTCCACTAAACTAATAACACCCAAGAGATTTAAGCGCTTCAACTCTGCTTCGATGACCTCGGTTGCTGCGAACGGATCTAGTCGGCTCTTGCGGTAGATTGGCTTTGATAGTGCAGAGTCCTAGCGTGCCAGTATGTAACATAATCCTTATATACCGAACTTCGTATGGATGCTCGCTTGAACGGTGCAGCATTCAATTCATACCATTGAGGAACCGTCACCCTCTAGTGGGAGAAAATGGTGGTGATCACCATGGAGGGCTAAACAAATTAATGTATTAGGTGTACCCAAAACGTCAATTGTATAACTTCTGCGATCAGCTCCTTGAAGGTTGCTGGCCTCACAAGTATAGATTCCTTTGATTTTCTCAGTTGGCAGCAGTAGCAATAAATCTCCATTTTTATCAAGGTGTATGTTGTTAGCTGCAAATAAATTATTGTTATGAGAATATTTTTAAGAAGCCCACGCTGGAGAGTGCTGCTCCAAGAACTTTTAAATTTGAAATTGAAAAAATCTACAGGTTGCAAGGACCAAGTTTTACTAACTTAATTCTATATTACAAATTATTCATTCTGTGTTTTCTACTGGTTACTGTCCAGTGAACTACCATTTGAAAAATATGGAAATTGCTGAGGATGAAATATGCAGGGTCTTGCAAAGATAACGCTGAACTAAAGTTTTATATATAGCAACCTCATACAGCTATGTGCGAGGTCGGTGGCAAGGTGGATGTCGGCGTAGCTGCCATCGAAGAAGCGTTTTGGACACTCTACACAATGCGCGGAATGGACTGAACGGCAGCGCTGCAGTAGCACGCGGGGGAGTCTCTCCAACCCCATTTGTGGATCTTCCGGCTCATCTACCGTGGGCAGCGCGGATGCTGTGTAGGGTCACAAATTCGCGCCAGTGAAAGTTGTATCCAGGCAGGCGGGTGTGAATGGATGAGAAGTCGCTGTGTTTGTCCACTGCGCACCGTGCGGCGTAAGCCAATCGATTGTGCACTCTGACTAACAGTCGGGGGAGTCTGAAAGCAGTACTGTTTCCTATAGAGCGGGGGTGGTTGCGGACCTTACGGCGACTGCTCTTGAAACGACCATCGGCTACCCGATCCTGGGTGAACAGCGGGGGAAAGGTTGCCGTGGTCCGTGATAGATTCGGTATACACCGTTTCACAGCTTCGTAAGGGAGAGGACCGCGCAAGCGACCTCAAACTCGTAAAAAATCGATAGACCGGAGTAATCTGGTCGCAATTGGAAGTAAGGGCGTGAGTGTAAGCCCGCTGGGTAACACACCTAGTTATCTCACGGTTGAGGCGTTGGCCTCTTATGGACATGTGGCGGAGCTTGACGGTGGACTGTTTAGTCCAAGTCTTCTGCGTCCACTTCATGGGAGAGAGAACGACTAATCGTTAAAACTTCCTGAGGTGACGGGTTCGCCCGTTGTAGTTGACAACTCTAGTTGTGTTTGTTCACTCCGCTGCTGATCTATTCTGTCTGCCAGGCGTCTCCTGGATCGAACCGATTGGTGAGAAGTAATTAGGCTGATTTTCTCAATAACTCTGCTTTGAGTAGGGTAACTAAGATTAAGGATCTGGGTGTTACACTCGACTCTAAACTGCTATTTGATGCCCACATCGACAGTATTGTTACGAAAGCGTTTAAAGCCCTAGGATTTATTATACTATCCAGCAAACACTTCAATAACATAAAAACCATAAAAATTCTCTATTGTGCTTACGTCCGCAGTCATCTTGAATATGCATCCCAGTTATGGAACTTTTGTTACAAGGTGTATGCATCGAGAATAGAGGTCATCCAAAGAAAATTTCTGCACTACATAGAATATAAATGTCGTATACGTGATCCAGACTACTACTCTCGTTGTATCCGCCATCATTTGCTGCCATTGGCTTTGCGAAGAAACATAGCTGACATCTCACTTTTACTACGAATTTTAAATCGCTCGATTGATTGTCCTGAACTACTATCTAAAATATCTCTCCGCACTCCTAGCCGTGCACTTAGAAATAGGGCACTCCTTCTTGTACCTGGCTTTAAAACCAAATACAGGCGTAATTATTATTTTATAAGGGTATGCGAAACTTTCAACACCCTGAATGCTGACATTGATATTGACCCCTTTTTCATGAATATAGATACTATAAGGAAGCAGGTTGTAGGGCGATTTTGTTATGACCATGCTTAGCATTTTCTTCTTTTATTACACTTGTTTATGTCAACATGTTTTCTACTGTACAATTTAGTATCTTCTTGTTTAATATCTTCTTTATGCTTAATATCAGTTCTAAATTCACATTATTATTATTGTCATTATCAGTGGTAACTTGTCAATGGCTCTAAGCGTCCTATTTTTGTTCACTACCAAATTATTGGCTGTAGTTATCCTTAAGAATATAAAATAAAATATAAATTCCCAGGATTTCGGGAGTTCAGGCGTTTTTTTTCCATTGGGGAAGTTTGAGTCGGAGTGGAATGGTAAATTCTGTTTTCAACTGCACTTTGTCCACTCTGCAAAGAGCAGTCTGTCGTCTTTACTTACAATTAATGAGGTATATATCATCTTTAAGCCAAGTGACGAACGGTGTTGGATTTCCTTCAGCTTTGCACGGAATTCTTAATTGCTTTTCGCCAGTAATAACTGTTACCTCTGTCGGAAATTCAGTGATAATTTTGGGAGGTTCTGAAATGAAATAAGATTGATGTCAAAATGAAAAACTTTAGGTAAGTCACACTACTAAACTAAGTGCATATACCTACGTATTATTCTTAAGAGCTTGGCTAGACATTGGATTTGGATTATTTTACAATAATACTTTCAATAAATAACACTGCCATTCCTCAAACTCCTTGTACTAGATTTTTAGGTGTTCATGTCGACGAACTTTTAAAATGGAACTTTCACTGTGAAAACCTCGAAAGTAGGTTAAGTCGGGCATGTTATGCTTTAAGTATTATAAGAAGGTCGTTGGATGAATTGCAAACAAGAAATGTTTATTTCAGCTATATTGAAGCTATCCTAAGTTATGCCATTACAATCTGGGGAAATTGTTATGCTTGTCATAGGGAACCTCCAAAAGAGAGCAGTGCGAATAATTGCAAAGGTGAAAAGGGAAGAGTCGTGTCGACCCATTTTTAAAAGGCTAAGAATCCTCACCCTAACCTCACTCTATCTTTTTAGATTACTGACTGAGTTTTTTAAGAATAAAGAAACACATTATAAAAAGTTTTCAGATACACATACTAAAAATACGAGAAATAAATTAAACATTTTTATACCATGTACTAAACTAAACACAGCAAGGTAAGACACAAAATACTCTGGGCCATATTACTTTTAACAGGCTACCGGAAAGTTTAAACAATTTAAGTGGAAAGCTTATTCAAAAAAATACTTAAAGAATTCTTATTAGACAAAGCTTTTTATTCGATCGATAAGTTTGTTCATTTTAAATAATTTTTCAAATTTTTGGGTCATATTTTTTTATCAATTTTAAGTAGCATTTTTTAATTATTCTGACTTTTTCCTTACCTGTACCTGTACCTGTAACCTTTTGGATAAGGTGGATGTAAAAATTCGTAAGAAAAGACCAACCCAAAGCTGTGTAAAAAGACAGCTCAAAAAAAGATCGCGAAAATGAGTGCATTAAAGTATGAACTGTTCGCCAGCCTTGGCTCCCTCTGACGTCTGGCTCTTCTCACATCTTAAACATTCATGCGTGAAAAGCGATTTTCATCGATAGAAAAGGTAAAAGCAGCCATAGAAGCGTATTTCAAGAGTCTTCCAGATTATCACTTCAGGCATGGAATCCAATTAGAAAATTATTGAAACAAGTGTATTATATTATAAAGTCCAGGGAAATTATATTAAATAATAAAATTTATTTCAAACCATAACTTCGTGTTTATCTTTTCGAACGACAAAACTTATTGAACAACATGATATATGAGCCTATAGCCTTGAGATATACAAGAGCTGGCCACCAAGGTGGAATAGCTACAGAACGTCTGTATCCGCTTCATTTTTGGCCTCAGAAAATATGACCATATTACGGAATATCGTAGCAGACTGCAGTGGCTTACCACCAGGGAGACGAGACAGGCTAGAACTCTCTGCCTCTTATATAGAATCCTCGCGGATGGCGTGCCGCTTTATCTTGCCAATAGGTTCACCGCGTTATCGGCGCACGGCCGTCCCCTGAGATCAGAGGGCAATAACCTGTTATCCATCCCTGGTCATAGCAGTGATTTTTTTTCATACTCCTTCTCCGTGGAAGCTGCACGACTCTGGAATGCTTTACCAAATGATGTTAGAACAGCCCCCAGCATCTCCTCGTTCAACGCCAGGCTCAAGGAGCATATAACCCTAAAATCCATAAATTAACCAATCCACCTCTCCCCCCTCCTTTTCGCTTCCCTTTCCTTCCTTCCTCTCCTTCCTTTCCTCTGCGTCCTTATTTAATTTTAGTCATTTGTTTTACTTTTTTTTATTATCTGTCTCTTTCTAGTTTCTGTTTGTTTCTTTTTATCATTTGTGTTTTTATTGTTCTTTTGCGTAGCCAACGTTCGAAATTTGTTATAAACTTAAGCTATAGGTTAGCTGATAGACATTGCTGCAAGGCAATAAGCTCGCCTTTTTTATTTAAAATAAAGAGTTTTTTTATTATATATGTGACAAACAAAATACTGGATAATGGCTCTTGACACTATGACACTTGACATTGCTCAAATAACTTCATCTATAGAGTTTGTGGAATATCTGCCTTCACGATATTTAACAGTTCGAGTATTTGACGATTTTTATGTTTCTAATTTTGTTAGGATCCGTAAAAATCCATTTAAAAAAACCATCTTAAATAAAGATGCAACATCCGACGGGTTGTCATGGCAGACTGAGGGATTGAGATTTGTGTGTTGTCAAGAAAGTATTACAAGTATTTAATTTACTCCACATTCATTATTTATTTATTTTATTTTATTTTATTCTGAAACCAAACAGAACTACATACAATGCAATAAAAACCTATTTAAAAGTGACAAAAATCCATTAATGTGATTCCGAATATGAAGTATACAAAATGAACGCAATTTAATTTTATATTGGGCCCGCTTGAGAATGGAGGGAATCAGGATGGGAAGTGAGGTGAAAGGAAGAGACAAAATAGATAAAAATATTATATGTATGTATATAAATATATTTATATTTAATTTTAGGTATGATATATAGGTATTATAATGAATATACTTGAGATAAAATTATGTTCTTGAACTAAATTAAATGAAATATAATATGTATAAATGTTTTGTGATCATCTAGATAAACTCTAGATTTTTTTTTATTGAGTTCTTATAAGAGGTTTTTGATGAGTGTAATATGTCCACATTAAGTGTAAAAATTAGTGAGTCTCACCTACCATATAAAATGACACTGAAAACTTTCTGAGTGAAACCTGCGTTATTCTCAGCACTGCACATGTACATCCCACAATGTTCTTCAGACACATTCGTTATATGAAGATTTCCCAAATTGTTAAAGCTGAAAGAAATATAAATGAGGCGATCAATTCGCAATAATAAAATAGTAACATATGAACTTGTCAAAAACAGCAAAACAACCTAGATAGAAAGAAAATAATAGAATATAATAGACTTCATTTTTGTGTAATGTATGGAGTAATGCTGACGCCACGCATTCTATTGTTGAGCAGCCTGACCATTTGTTTCGAGTTCTGTGTTGCATCCACTGTCTACTGATGAATTTTCAGCTTTTCCAAAACACTTTGAGGGTACTAATTAAAATTACACCTTTCCTAGTACGCCAGCGCCTGGAATCTGGCCTGCCGACTATACCCCGGCATTCTATAACCAACATACTGTCTGATCTGAAAGCTTTTACAAAACTCTTGCACTTTTTCGTTGCTGCCTCTTGGTCTATGGTTTTTTTTACCCCAGTCGAGTATTCTTCTTCTTCTTCTTCTTCATCATCAGGCGTATTCGCCCAACGTTGGCTCTTCAATCACTCTCCATACGGATCGGTTGTCCGTTTCCCTCATCCAGACAGGTCCAGCTGTCTCCTTAATGTCATCGGACCACCGCCGGTGGTCTGCCCACACTTCTTCTGCCTAGCCGGGGTCTCCACTCCAAAACGCGCTTGCTCCACCGTTCGTAGTGTCGTCGGGCCACGCGGCCGGCCCGAGCCCATTTCAGCTTGGCCACTCTTTGATCAACGTCGACCACCTTCGTGCGCTGTCTGATGAGCTCGTTTCGGACTCGATCGCGCAACGATATGCCGAGCATGACTCGCTCCATGTTACGCTGCACCACCTTAAGCTCATAGATCATCCCAGCAGTCAGTGTCCATGTCTCACAAGCATACGTCATAGCCAGTAACACGCACTGAGTCGAGTATTACTTTCAATTAATTGTTTGATATTTTTAAAGATAGCGGTGTATTTTCAATACTTTACAGTATCTGTCTATTTTTCCCTATATCAAAGTCTGTTAAAAATGCACACTGAATTAATCATCATAACGGAAACGACCAAAAAAGTAATAGTAGTTTGAAAAAAAGAAATGGTAGTGCCATTTACCGCTTCACTTTTAAAAGATGCGGCGGCGACACAGCGAAGACACAAATGATAATCCCTCGCTATTGCTGCTTAAGCAGTGCCTTTTAAACAGGACCTAGGGCCTTATGGTGTGAGTACGACACAGAGCATACTATGGAAATGCGAGTGTATATAAGAACAAGGAATGATATAAAAGTATGACTGATACCAGGCATCCATATTAAGTACCTATACTGCAGCGAGTGAAGTACTCAAATACCTGGGAGTGATCCTCCACCATTCCCTAACTTACAAAGCCAATTGCCAAAATATAAAACAGAAGATATGTCTCAGAAATAGCATGGTCAGGAAACTACCTGGGATTACATGGGGAGCCAACATAGTTGCACTCAGAACCTTCGCTCTGGGTACTATGCATTTCCGCAGTGAAATATGTCACTCCAGTGTGGAGCGGCTCAACACTCGCGAAATTGGTGTGAACGATGCTGCGAGAACTATCTCCGACTGCCTTAAATATACCGCCGTCGAAAAGATTTATTCGCTTATCGGCATCGCTTCCCCTGCACAGAAGTTTAAGCGAGTTCAATTCAGCACTTACCAGGAATATTGTTTCGAATGTTGTTTCTCGTTTATCGCATCGTTTGTTGTAATGTCCTGGCTGATCTGAACGCTTAAAGACGATAGACGACCCAAAACACCCACTGCGCGGGGAAAAACCACACCACAATCACCTCGAATTGCAAACAACCGCTTTGGAGCGGTCAAGCTTCGAACCGCGTCACTCAATGGAGGGCTTCAATTGCCGAGGACGTAAAGGACACCGGGGTCTCATATCTCTTATACCACCTGACAGGCCACTGTCCCCTAAACAAACACCTGTTTACCATAGGTGTGACAGACAGCCCTCTATGCAGAGGATGCATGGAGGAAGAAGAAACGCCACAGCATGTGCTCATGGAATGCAGGAGCGTGGCAGAGCAACGGGCAAGAATACTACAGATCTGAGAATCTCCATCATCTGTCCCGGAGGCCTGTAGCAACCCAAACAGGCTGCTAACCTCCTGGGACAGCCTGGGTTGGCTGGAGTAACATAAATAGAAACATGAGCCACGCACAACGGCCCAATCAAGAGGCCAAGTGCGGGAAATAGCCCAGACAAACTAACTACCTAACTAGACGACCCAAAACACCCACTATGCGGGCAAAACCACGCCACAATTGCCTCAAATTGCAGACAACCGCTTTGGAGCGGTCAAGCTTCGAACCGTATCACTCAATGGAGGGCTTCAATTGCCGAGGACGTAAAGGACAAGATAGCACCGGGGTCTCATCTCTCTTATACCACCTGGCGAAGTCTTAATAGACTGAGGGAGAGTGTGACAAGACGCCGAGCTAATCTCGTCCGCTAGGGCTTCACAGAGAATCCAATATGCAACTGGACACGCTGCAGGATGACGACCACCCCATGTCCTGCCTGCAGTTATCAACCCCATCACACACCAGGATCTACAAGAGGCGAACGACAAGGAGAGGCCGCATACTTTTGGAGCGACGTTTTCTAATGTCTCTGGCACTTTATTGAATAGACTGCAGCAAGTGCTTCTTCTCTTATGTGGCTTATCTCGTGCAATCCTGTGAACACCCGGAATGACAGCATAATAATCTCGTTTTATACTGTCACTAGCTGACCCAGCGAACTTCATACCGCCTGACAGTCAATAAATGGCGTGTTACTGATTAGCTGAACTTAATTTATGATTTTATGAAAGTAATACAATGAATACAAAATAAATATTAAGTTCACTACTTTATTAAGATACACAAACAGAAATATAAAAGTACAAAAATTGAGCATATCAATCGCGTGTCAGCAAGACATCATTGAATTAAACTATTTATATATTGTGCAGCATGGGATGCACTCGGTTTAATTCTCTTTATTGAAGCACCTTGTGATATATGACATTTTTTGTTTTTTTATCAGGCGCAAAAACAAATAAAGCGGATGATTTGCCGACACGTGAACATGCCACGTACAAACCATGAGAAAAACAAGTATTTACATTTTGTACAGGAAAATGTTTTTCTTTTATTTTAATTTTTCGTCAATTTTCCAATTTTTGTTTTTAATAGTTATTCTGCTATTCGGGACAGAGACAAATACAACAAATCAAAAACCATGAAAATCGCTCCAGCCGTTCTCAAGTTATAAGTGTTCGAACAAACCCGACTTTGTTTTATATATATATAGATTCATATACTGGGAGCTAATGAGCCCTGTTGCAGTAACGCCACAAATACCCATACTAATACCCGGGCCGGTCAAACTCACGGGTCAACATGCGGTGGTCATCATCATCATCATCATTTATTTATTCCATAAAAGCATTTCACAATACTGAGGAACATGTCAAATTTTACAATCATAATTGACCGGATGATAAAACTGCTTTGATTAATAAAAAGAAAAAAATAATAATTGTAATCAGAGGTGATTACTTAAAAATAGTCAAATTTACAAAATAATCAATAATCAAACAATAAATTATAATCAATTAAATGAAAAAGAGAAATTCTGAAACATGCGTAGTTAAAAACAATGTCAATAAAATCTAAAACTTAGTGTGAAAGTATAGTCATAATATGGTTATTTATAATCAAGCAATTGTGGATGCAATATCATACAAGTCCTTCAGTTTGTAAAGGGCATGTTTGACTAACTGATTTTTCAAGCAGATTTTATATGCTGCCATCTCAAGTCTTCTCGTCGATGACGGCAAAGCATTGAACAATTTAAAACTAATATACTAGGGATGTTTCCAAAGTTCTGGGAATTTAGCCATATTTTTATTATTTTGTTAATTTTCGTCAATATTACAATGTAGTTTTTCAACATAATCCCCACTTAACTGAATACATTTATCCCAACGATAAACTTATTTTTTTAAGCCGTCCTCAAAGAACTTTTTCGGTGGCTCCTCAATCCACCTATTTATGGCACGTTTTACGTCAGTTAAACTTTCAAATCGAACACCCCGTAAGGGTTTTTTCAAATCTGGAAACAGGTGATAATCACTGGGTGCAAGATCCGGGGAATAAGGTGGGTGTGGAAGCAATTCCCATCGTAAATCGTTCAAAACATCCTTCGTTTTTCTTGAAGTGTGTGGTCTTGCATTATCCTGTTGCAATAACGGACGCTTATGCAACTTTCCAGGCCGTTTTTAAACAAGTGCCTGTTGCAGTGGTCCGGATAATAAATTCGAATAATATTCTGCGTTAATTGTAGTACCTTTCGCCAGATAATCCTTAAAAATAATTCCTTAGCAATGCCAGAATACAGTAAGCATTACCTTTCCAACAGACGGAACTGCAAGCGCCTCAAGTGGAGGCCCTTCTTCAGGTTTGCGCCATTCTTTGGATTGACTTTTGGTCTCAGGATTGAAATAAGGAATCCACGTTTCGTCAGTGGTTATTATTCGTTGCCAAAATTTATCACCATAACGGGCTAACAGCTCTTGAAGTTGACGACAAGTATCAGACCTATTGAGTTTCTGGTCTGCTCCCAACAGCCTTGGCACCCAGCGAGCCGAAACCTTGCTAACGCCCAAACAATCATGCAAGATGTTATGAACTTGTCGTGTACCTATGCACACACTAATTTGACGAATAGTCATTCGCCTGTCCTCTTTCAGTAGGTCTTCGACGGCAGTAATGTTTCTTTCATTTACCGACGTGCTTGGGCGCCCACTGCGTGGATCGTCTTCTAGTGATGTTCTACCGGGTTTAAAACGATCGATCCACCGATAAACAGCACTTTGGGATTCTGCAGACTCACCAAATACTCCTTGCAGACGCTGAATAATTTCTGATGTTTTCACACCTTCTTTCCACAAAAAGAAAATTATTGCTCTTTGAGATTTTGCTGCGTCTTCCATGGTTACAAAAACAGTGTTTAGAAAACGCATCTATAACAGTCGAACACCTAAATCAGACTGAACAATGTTGCACTAGATAGTTGCATAAACATGTCAAGACTTGTCTGGCACTAATAACATTGCCTATAAGTTCTGCGTAATTTAATTATAGCACAATTCCCAGAACTTTGGAAACATCCCTCGTATAAAAATGTTTTTGATATTTAGTCAAGCGTACTTTAGGCAATAACACATTGTTTCTATGTCGCGTATTGTGGTTATGTTGAGTGGAGTGAAGCTCGCAATTTAAAAGATTCTCTTTGGCGTATAAAAGGCACTGATATAATATGTACATGGACGACATGGTAAGGATACCAGCTTTAATAAAAAAACGGGCGTAATGTGTTTCTCTGCTTACACCAAAAATTGTCCTAACGGCTTGCTTTTGTAGCACAAAAACGCGATGGATATCGGTTGCATTACCTCATAGTAGTATAGCATATCGGTCTCCATGCAGAAGCGCGAGCCAGGGTAGGACTCTGGCCTGCGGAGGGGCTCCTGAACGGTATGCGCACCGTGCGTCGTCAGCTAATCGATTGTGCTCGTAATTATAATAAAAAATTGTAGCAAGGTCTGCGACTGAGTAGGCAGTGCTTATGACTTTATGCCATGCACACCACTACTGGTATGAGTATGAGGGAATACACACAAACGCCCCGCATCGTAGACCAAATGTGGGTGTACCATGAAATTACCCAACCATTCGCCTTTTTTTTCCATTTAATAAACTTACTTGATATGGGTGGTATTTTCCTTCAACGCAACACCATCCTTACTCCACGTAATGCTTGGTTCTGGAAAACCAATGGTGTTGCATTCGAAAGAAACAGAGTTGCCAACTGCAACAGCCACGTCTTCGTTGTCCTTTGGGTGTATAGAAGGAGGAACTGCAAAAAAGATTAAAATTTATCATATTCCTTATGATTAAATGAGATAAGGCTGTGTTCATATCTAAAGCAGTCGATGAACGCGCGACCGAAAACAGTAGACAAAATAACATTGACAAACATTTTTCAAACAATTTTAATAAATTGGATTATATATAGTCTGACTAGAAAGAGTAGTAAAAAAATACTTATATTGCAAGACAGTAATGTAAGAATAGTAAGCAATCTGGCACTAAAAGCCTGTTGCGGTTCTTAAATGACACGAGGCTTAGAGCAGAACTATAGCAGGTGGCGAACACAATAGATCAGCAGTGGTCGCAGTGTTTCAAGGCTAATAAAGACCTTAGAAAAGCCCCAAACAACAAATAAAATAATCTTTGGACATGTCTCAGCACCATCTCCCAAGAGGAGTATTGTACTTAGACTAATGTTTCTGATCCTTTACTGATTCTATCTCGTAACATTGACGTTTGAATTATTGTGACCTTGAAAGAACAAGAAAAAACGTTAGTTGTGCCTCCGTTAATTTATCATTAATTTTGACTACGATTGAGACGATAGTTACCAACAATTTCTGGTTAAACTATATGAAATGTCGAATACAACATAACCTCAAAATGTACCTAGAAGTATATTTTGAGACACTGAAAACGACTACTCTAACTCCGCTTCGAATCGTTTTATTCAATATTAACGCAAAAGTATAAGAATAACAAAATGACAAAATGAACGCAATTTCATGAACCAAACCAAGAGATCTGACATAAGGGTAAGTGTTGCCACATTAAGTTATTCCCCCCCCCCCCATGTCGAATTAATGCCTACTCTTAATGGTCAGACTGTAGCTTACAATGATATGTAAATAATAAAAAAATCGGTTATTTTATCTGAAAAGTTTTCCGGCAAGTAGCCAAGGACTTATAGAAGGATTTGGGCGTAATATATTTTTTTCACAGGAGGAACTCATACCATACGGCGATAAAACGTTGAATATATCGAGAGTCAACGATGCAAATCGTTCGTTGGCGACGAGCACAGGTAGTGAGAATGCAACGCAATAAACAAGTTCGAATCAATCATTTTTTAAAATTTTCTAATTGATTCATTAAAAACGAATTTACCGCATGAAATTTGTATCACCCGATATTTTGGCGATGTTGCAACCGCCGTCGTCTAGGGTAGACTGAAGTGCTGTCAATCGTCATCTGCGGGTAGGCGGCAAACTGCTGCTTAGTTCGCAGTTTATAACGGTGGTGGGGCAGTGGGTTACCACAAACTTCCCGCGGTAAATTCGTTTTTATTCTATTTATAATGTCAAACAAACTAGATAGCCTTCGATTTCAAAATTTAATTTAGCCTTATATGTGTGATAGATATTAATAGATGTCATCATTTATCGTCAGCCTCGGAAAATACGGACAAGATGTTATTTTTCCATATTTCTATACGGCCTTATTTATCAGAATAGTACCAAATGTTAAAATAAAATAAATGTCTAACCAAATATGAGTAATACAATCTCCTGTGTCGCATTTCCTGCCTTGTTTGATGCTTCGCATTGATAAATACCGGAGTCAGTCACATTGGCTACAAATCTGTTGATAAAAGATCAGTAAAATATAAGTAGGGGTGTTGTTTCAGCAACAAGTCTTTGTTAAGCTAAACCAGAGATACCCAAACTTTTTGGTCCCGTAGACCACTTCCATTTTTCCGTAGACGCCCTGCCTGCATAATGCTGAATTTTCCTAAACTTACTAACTTTAAATGTGTTTTTGACATCCAGCACAGTACTGATCACTTACATACGGTTTTTGGTAAAGTACAATTTTTAGTTTTTCATTTCTAAGCGTCCACGACCTTGAAGTACAAAGCATTTGAGAAAGCCGCACATAACTGCACATTTATGCTGCTTGCTCATTCATGTGAAGCGTATATCCTACTCGCTCGCAAGGATACCCATTGAGGTGAAATTTTCTGACATATCTCACTTGCACCTCCCCTCTTTAGTCGTGTCGGTTGGCTTCCCTCAATCGACTAGTGATTCAATTTGAGTTTAGTGTTGGTTTCCTTCCATGATACTTGAGACGCATGCGTTTGTTTATTGCTATTATTATAAGTTTAAAATACTATTCTGTCTGTACATACGATCTGTTTTAGAAGTAATACATTTACGGATCGCCTAAATGTTTACGATGACCTGTATAGATGAGGTCCACTAACACGGAACCCCCGTTTACAACTTGTGCACCCCGTTTTTTTTTCTCGCTACATGGACCCCCTGCAATTTGAAATCGACCCCTAGGGGTCTATATAGAATCACTGAGCTAAACCGAAGAAAGGAATTTTTTTATAGTCCAGTCAAAATAGAGATTTTATCTCGCAAACGGTTGGCTAGTTTCGATTTTTGGTAGGTTATAAAGCTTGCGCTCCTAAATAATATTGAATATTAAGATTGAAAAAGAAAAATATTGAGTTTTTCTCCCTTAATGCACCCCTGCTTATGCCGCCATATTGGAAAAATTCCAGCTACAATCAGATTTTGCATAATATCTTTCTTCCAGTACGCTCTGGAGCAAAATAGTCTTTGTTGTTTGAAAAACTATATTGCACTAAGAGACCGGGGAGGGAGGGGGGGGAGGGGGGAATCGTTTCTACTCTTTATTGTGAAATTTCACAATGGGCGGGTTTATTGGCATATGACAATCTCTTACAACCAGCCCTACGGGCTTTATATGTATGTGTGCGTGTAACGTGTGTAAGTGTGTGTCGATCGAATGTTATTGCATTCGATCGACTGAATTGAAAATGCAATTCAGTTAATTTGATCCCAACGGAAAATGGTGACCCAGCCGGAATCAAACCCGGGACCTTACAATTTACTCGTAAGATCAGGCGACCTAACCACTATGCCACCAAGCCGGGTTTGCCACCGAGCCGTGGGATTCATACTTCAAGTAAATGTCTCTCAACCTGTCAGAATCCAGTCTTAGCGTGCAAAAAACGGCGTTGTAACTTTTTGGTCAATTTTGTATTGTATATTTTGTGTACTAACAATATTATTTTTTTTATGAATTATCTCTTTTTACCTAATAATTAATCTCGTTAGTCATATATCTCATATATTTATATAATACTAGCTGACCCGGCGAACTTCGTACCGCCTAACAGTCAATGAATGTCGCGTTACAGATTAGCTGAAATTAATTCATGATTTTATGATAGTAATACAATGAACACGAAATAAATATTGACTTCACTACTTTGTTAAGATAATAACACAAAAATAAACATAAAAGTACAAAAATTAAGTATATCAATCGCGTGTCAGCAAGACATGGTTGAATTAAACTATTTATATATTGTGCAGCATTGGATGCACTCGGTTTAATTGTAATAAACGATATACGACACCTTGTGATATACGACATTTTTTGTTTTTTTATCAGGCGCAGGAACAAATAAAGCGGATGATTTGCCAACACGTAAACATGCCACGTACAACTGACCATGAGAAAAACACGGATTTACATTTTGTATGGGAAAATAATTTTCTTTTATTTTAATTTTTCGTTAACTTTCCAATTTTCGTTTTTAATAGTTATTCTGCTATTTGGGACGGAGACAAATACTACAAACCAAAAACCATAAAAATCGGTCCAGCCGTTCTCGAGTTATAAGTGTTTGAACAAACCGGACTTTGTTTTATATATATAGATATATGGAGGCCAGCCGAAATGGCTACATGCAGATCTGTTAACCACCGCAACCACCAATTGGCGTTTTTGGCCATCCAGGGGTTAATAGATTTTTTTAACTCGATCAGGTTTTCAAGATGTTTAAGAGGCCTATTACAAAATAGCGTAGGTATTCTTTTAAAATGACTTTAAAAAATGAACGCATTTTTTTTTGGATGTAACTATAAAAGATAGGATAAATAAATAAAAAAATAAATAAATAACTATTCAACCCTGGGAGAAAACCGCGGCACTGAGCGCTCTTCTCTTGCGCAAGCAAATATATACACAATTTCTAATTGTTTTTTGCAGTGTTTTCTCCTTTCTAATGACAATAATTTATATTATGTCGTATTGCTAAAAGAGTGAACTTTAATATAGTATAAGTATTATATAAGAATCTTATTTTATTTCTGAGAAAATTAGAATGATACAGGAAGTTTTTTTTTAAATTTTGTGTAATTGTAAGTAATGTATACCTTGGATATGTGGTCAAAAAACGAAAAAATAAGGCCGCTATGGTCAACAAGAATACATGACGGACATAAAAAAAAATAGTATACGGTTTTCGTTGTAGTGATATTACTGTATTAAGGAGCTCAAAGTTTGCCTTCCGAGCGTTTTACGAATAACGACTTTCGGAAAATGGGCTGAATAAGTAAATAATATTCGTTATATCTAAAATTAAAGGCCGCTATGGTCAACATCAAGAAATGGTCCAGGTAATTCAGTAATTAAAGTTTGTAGAAATCTCTTCATTTCTTGGAATTAGAACGCCAAAAATCCACTTTTCTTGCCTTTCTGGAAAAAATATGTGATAGGGCTCTTAAGGGACAAAGGCACAGAGTTCCATTTTAGTGAATATTATCGAGGGCCAAAATTTTCACATTTGCTCTTTTAATCGTGTTTTTGACATATGAATAATATTCCAGTTAATCAATAGTAAATACATTGGCCGGTGATGGCACGGATCAACCATTACGCAGGCACCCGCGAGCCACGAACGATAAATCATTCAAACTAGTTTTTAGGATTTTTTCTTTTCCTACTTCAACGATAAGGTATTTATTTGTTTATTTATTTATTTATTTATAACGTACAAGAAAAAAAATACAAGGACATGCATACTGTTGTACATGAGGAATAATTAAAAACAAACATTATTATAGCGAAAAACATAGCTCTATGCATATAAATATGCTAGCATATCCGAATGAGGCGAAATCGCACAACCAACTAGACCTAGAAGGTCTGTCTCTGGCTCTGCTGTGTTATACCAACTGTATGTTTGTAGCTCGCGAACTGAAGAAGGTGATCAGTTTTCAAATATTTTTAAGTCTAATAAATGTGTTGTTTACACAAATTCAAGTAAAATTTAAAGTATAAAAAAAAATATGTATGTAATTCAGGACTAAAATAAAGTAAACTTTACATTGTCGCGAGGGAGAGACAATGTAAAGAGAGACCCCTCCCCCGACCTACTTCGAGTAGCCACCGGATGAAAGGCTCTGGACTGGAAAGTCGCCAGAAGTGATTCGTGTTTGCGCGTTAGTTTTTTTCGTGTTTTTTGAGTTTACACTGTGTTGCGGCGCCCTCAGTTGTTACCTTCCCCTTCGCCACCAGTCTTCGGACTGCCGTGGTATAAGATGAAAAGCTCTCTGCTGAGAAGTCGCTGCGATGTGGTTTTCGTTGTTTGTTTTCTTCGTGACGTTTTGCGTGCGAAACACGGCGGATAGATTCGCGACGGTTTGTACTGTTCTCTTCCATTTATTTCGATGTTTGCTTTAGCTTCTCGTTGACGGCTTGTTTGTGATGATAAAATAAACGCCTCGTTGGAGGCACTTAAGACTTGTTTGATTATTGGGCGTTCGGGGTAGGTATTCCTAGCGATGGCATTGCACATCGCCATCTCCTTATTTCCGGTGTCGCCATTGCACCTCGGCGATACCATTTCCTGCCGCCTTCGGGTGGAGTCTTCTTCCGGTCCTTTCCTTTTATAGTATTTTGAGTAGGTGGGTTTTGTGCATGTTTGTTGCTCCGCGACAACATTATATTCAATAAATTTAAGTAGAAAATAAGTAATAATATATACAAATATATGAATAAACACTACATTATAATATATATGTATAAGAAAATGATATGTAATATAGCACAATTTTACAAATACATATTTTTTAATAACTTTTTGTATTTGTTTTTTTTTAATATATTTTTTTTAATTTTTAATAATTTGTGTTGTCAATTATATTTTATTTTTTTAACCTAATTAACTAATTTAGGCTTAATTTACCTATAGGCATTTTAATTCTTTTTTTTCAAATTAATATTTGTATAATGATATTTAAATGAATATAATTTCATTTTAGCCAATCTTTCTAAAATTTTATTCGATTTTTATAATCTGAGGAACGTACCTATAATTGAGTTAAGATTTTTTATTATTATGAATTCACATTCAATAATAGCGCCGATTATCATATCTGCCCAAGTACAAGCTTTGCTTAGTTGGACGATATCAGAGCTAGAGTAAATAAAGAATGGTTTTGATTTTTGTTGTTGTTTATTTTTTATTTTGTGCTAACGATTTAAGTGACCTACCTATTTATTTGAAGCAATTTCATTTTGAAATTGCTTGAAATAAATAAGTTCTTAGCTTTTAGTTATACAGTAACATAGCTTCTGGAAATCAAACTATAACCTTAATGTGTGGTCCATGTCTATTTGCTTCCTGTCGTTTTTCTCCAGCAAGGCTTCATTCTTTAGCCATCGTACTTGAGGTTTAGGTTTCGCTCGTACCATACAGGGTAAAGTGACCAATTGGCCTTCGGTCGCCCTCAGAACCGGTTCAATCAGGTCATTCGAGATGATCGGTGGCACTGTAAAAGAAATCGCTTGCATATAATGGCAGAAATTATAGTTTTCAAATTGTGAAGGTTATGTCAGGTTGTACAATTAAAGGCCGTACCAAAAGTAACTAGAAAGTTGCTAATCATTTATTTTAAACAACGTTGTACATATAGGGGTGGGGGGGGGGGTGAATTTTGGTTAGGAAAAAAGAACAATAGGACAACTAGAGTTGTCAACTACAACGGGTGAACCCGTCAACTCAGGAAGTTTTACCGATTAGTCGTTCTCTCCCCGGAGTGAGCGCATTCTATCTACTTGGACAAAACAGTCCACCGTCAAGCTCCGCCACAAACCCGTAAGAGGCCACTTAACCGCTTAACCACTTAACCGCGAGATAGCCAGGAGTGTTACCCAGCGGGCTTACTTTCACGCCCTTACTTCCAATTGCGACCAGATTACTACAGTCTCTCGATTGGTTACGAGTTCGAGGTCGCTTGCGCGGTCATCTCCCTTACGAAGCGGTGAAACGGTGTACACCGAATCTATCGCGGACCACGGCATCCTTTGCCCGGCTGGTCACCCAGGATCGGGTAGCCGATGGTCGTTTCAAGAGCAGTCGCTGTACTGTAGGAAACAGAGCTTCCAGACTCCCCCGACTGTTAGTCCGTTGCAGTGCGGATGGCAAATTCGTTTCTGCAGTTCGACCACCATACCACGCAGCTGGTTGGGGGCCACGGAGAGTTCAGAGCCAAACTATTTGACTTTGGACTTGCCGATGACCCCCGGTGCGCCTGTGGGTATGGTCGCCAAACTGTGGAACACGTAATTTGGTCTTGCCCAATTCTAGCGGCTGCACGGGAGAAATTGATGGATGCAGTGGGCGCGTGCGTTGGGCGTTCTCCGATTTGGTACCCGGATTTGGTCAGTTGTAGGAGCTGCTTCCAGTCGTTTGGCGAGTTTGTGGGGCACTGGGTGGCTTCTTGGGAAAGCATGAGGCTTCGGGATACCCCCAGGGGGTACCCTCTTCCTTGGTGGCGTGATTCGGCGGCTACTTCCAGCCCGAAGTGCCCGTCTTTGTGTCCGTCTCTTTACCGCCCCGAGGGGCGTTTCGTTCTTTGCAGGATCCAGGGATTCCTCCCCCCCCCGTGGCTGCTCCGAGACCTGCCCACGGACAGTGCGCCTTCACGTTCATTGTTCTGGAGCGTCCTCTACCCCGCTTACCGGCTCCTAAATTTACGATATTGTTGTTTCTTTTCTCGTTAAATTTTGTAATATTTTGTAAATTTTTTATTTTTTTGTAAATACCTTTTATTTTTTGAATAAATGGGTTCTCGGGGCGGTACGGGGGGGGTGGTTTACCCTATTTCACCCCCTGCGCGTTTTACCCTTCTGGTACGCGCAGGGTTGTCGTAGCACGACATCCCGGGCAGACAAGACGACCCTCGTCGTTATAACTGCCCGGGCGGTGGGCGGGGTTTGCTGCCCTCACCTATCCCCTTGAAACTCTTTACTTGTTAGTCAGAGGGGAGCTAACGGGCCCATGATGAGGTGGCCACGATGACCCATGTGTTCAGGGTCGGTCACACTCACGGGTCAACACCCATCCGACGGCCTCCACGCACGGGGCGCGAACCTGGGTAGGACACTGGGTCAACCACTCTCCCCTGGGAATCAAACCTCTGGCGCTCCTGGACGGTCTGCGCACCGAGCGGCGCAAGCCAATCGATTGTGCTCTTCGACTAACAGTCGGGGGAGTCTGGAAACTGTATTGTTTCCTATAGAGCGGGGGTGGTTGTGTACCTTATGGTGACTGCTCTTGAATTGACCATTGGCCATCCGATCCCGGTTCAGAGCCGGGCAAAGGACGCCTTGGTCCGCGATAGATTCGGTGTAATCCGTTTCACCGCTTCATTAAGGGAGAGGACTGCGCAAGCGACCTCGAACTCGGAACCAATCGAGAGACCGGAGAAATCTGGTCACAATTGGTAGATAGGGCGCAAGTGCCGCCCGCCAGGTAACATACCTGGCTACTCGCGGTAAGGCGTTGGCTTCTAACGGGTTGTGGCGTAGCTAGACGTCGGATTTGTAATTTCCAAAGTCTTCTACGCTCACTGCACGGTCGATAGAACGATGAATCATTAAAACGTCCTACGGTGACGGGTTCGCCCGTTGTGGTTGACATCTCAATATGTTAGTCAGAGTCCACAATCGATTGTCTCCAGGAGAGCCCATAAGGTTGATTCCTAGGGGAAACTAATCATAAGGCCAGAGTCCTACCCAGGCTCGCACTTCATGCGTGGAAGCCGTCGGATGGGTGTTGACCAGTGAGTATGACCAACCCTGAACAGAATGGGTCTTCGTAGCCAACTCAGCAAGGGCCCCTTAGCTCCCAAGAACAATAGGAAAGTAAAATTCAGTTCGGTAGGTCAGTAGGACAGTAACATTTATTCAGTAGCACACATTCAGTAGGACAGTAACATTCATAGTCACGGCTACTCTCTCGCAGGTAATAGGTCTAGAGCCAGCGACGAAAAAGTACAAAAGTTTTGGAAAAGCTGATACTTTCAGATCAGACAGTATCTTCGCAATAGAATGCCGGGGTACAGTCAACTGTCCAGATTCCTGGACACATCGCTGGCCCCCCAACTGTATCCAGTTACTGCGTATAAGTACAAAAGTCGACTTGGCTGCGTCAGACTCCATTTCGGTTTGAGTGCCTGGTTTCTATTGCTTGGACCTGTATTTGATATCGGCATTCCTACACTTGTATGCGTCATTGCGTCCACGTGCATGCGCGACTAGACAAGGCCCGGTGGCATAGTGGTTAGGTTGCCTGATCTTACATTGTAAGGTCCCGGGTTCGATTCCCGGCTGGGTCACCATTTTCCGTTGGGATCAAATTAACGGAATTGCATTTTCAATTCTGTCGATCAAATGCAATAACAAGACACACACTTGCACACGCACACACATGTTACACGCACACATACATATAACACGTCATAGTAGGGTTGGTTGTAAGAGATTGTCATATGACAATAAACCCGCCCATTGTGACATTTCACAATAAAAGAGTATAAACTTCGCTCAACATCCTCCGTTTATATATAAATGAATGTAAACGGAACCGCCATGGAATTCACCAACCGAAGTCGGGCTCATTATAATACTATTATTATACTTCTGCAGGGTAGGCGGTGGATTCTGGGTTAACAACCGGTTGTGAGAGGTTTAGGACTGGTCTTGCCAGATGGGAGTGTACACCTTATGACCGTTCAGGAGTTCCCTCATCGGGAGCCAACCCAGGGTACATCAGACATGTCATGATGAAACTTTGAAGTTGATATTATAAATGAATGCGTATACAAAATGTTGGGTCTCTGCTGTTGACCGTTCAGGAGTTCCGTCATCGGGAGCCAACCCCTCATTTACTTATCCAACATAAAAGTTATATATCTACTTACCTAAAATAATGAGTGTGAACCTCTTTTCAGCAGCGCCGAGGGGATTTTCTGCATAGCAGCTATAAACGCCAGTGTCCATTTCCCTAGCTTTGGCTATTATGAGACTGTCATTGCGCCCCAGATACCTAAAATTAAGAATAACTGTATCTACTCCGTCCCTATTTAAACCTACACACTTATCACAGAGTCGAACTGAAGTAGAAGCATTATAAAAGATTGCTACGAGGGTCATTGAAATGTTTCCGGTAAACCAGTATTTTTCATCTTTAGACAAACCTTTTTTTCTGATGGTTTAAAAGGATGGGATAACTTTCTGCCAAATCTATCGAGTTGCAGAGAGACTATGTCGAACAATTAATTTTGTTTTGCTTCTAAATATGTGTTTTTCTTAAATTTTCTTTAATTTTGTTTTGCTTCTACATGGCCGGAAAGTTTTCAAATGACCCTGGTATTTTCCCAAACATAAGTCAAAGCGAGAGATACTGCGAGAAAACGAGTTTGAGACCATGACAGCACGACATTTTAAAAATACGTAAATAAGCTTCTTGTATTGCTGCTGTGGAGCTTCTTGTAATGATTTTGACATTGATTCAAAAATAAATTAAAGAAATGGTTATCGAATCATGACAGACTAACCATACATCAAATGTTAGAAATAATAGTTTAATA
>OX155970.1:7680188-7862688 GCA_944548615.1 Micropterix aruncella
ACACATATATATATATATATATATATATATATATATATATATATATATATATATATATATATATATATATATATATATATATATATATATATATATATATATATATATATATATATATATATATATATATATATATATATATATATATATATATATATATATATATATATATATATATATATATATATATATATATATATATATATATATATATATATATATATATATATATATATATATATATATATATATATATATATATATATATATATATATATATATATATATATATATATATATATATATATATATATATATATATATATATATATATATATATATATATATATATATATATTTATATATATATATATATATATATATATATATAAACACTTCATAGTACAATTGTTTGTAAGATATTGTCCCGTATTGTAAGATATAAACCCGCCCATTGTGAAATTTTAGACTAAGAAGTGAAAACAAAAACACAATCAAACCATTTTATCTATTTGCGGATCAAAAAGAAGCTTCTGGTCCGCTTGCACTCAAATCTCTCGTACAAGCTCAGTACGTTGCATAATTTTCCCATTGATTTTGTAATCAAAGTCGTTTTATTTTACATTTCTCGTGAAGGAAATTTTATAAAACTTGTGTCAAGAAACGCCAAGAAAATGACCCGAGACTTTACAGCTCGTGTGAGACATTGCATCGACGCGTACCGGAACAAAACAATCAAAAATGTCCAGGTGAGTCATTGGACGTGAGGATCGCTTTGCGTTCCGACCACGCCCAAGTTATTGTTCTCTATCGGTCACTACTCTGCTATGAGTTTCGCCTTGGATGACCTTCTTTACCACGTTATTACATAATCATGTATGTACTAGCTACGTAGGTACTTATTTCAGTTATTTGTAATTCCACTTACAGATATACTGTGCTCGATTGCGTTTCTCAGTGAACTAATATCGGGAAATAGTTCATGGGAACGAGACACAGCAGTGCGTCAGGGAACAGCAGATCGTTAAGATGAACGATCGTATCTTATCCCGCACAAAACTACCTACCGAACATAAAACCATCTGAATTAGTTTGATAACATTTCGCTCGTTCTTACATTATACCGCTTTATGTTCGTAGTTTGTGCTGGAGTTTTGGTAGTTTTATGCTGGTAAAATTAGAATGATTAATTTCATATTCCGCTTTCAGTTGCATTTTTTTCTGCTTTTAGCTCTAACTAATTCCGATTTTAGTTCACGAAGAAACGCAATCGGACCCACGGTGATAAGAACTAAGTTCACACACAAAATTCAAAACAATACTTTTGATAACTTTTAAGAACTTCGCAGGCGGCATCCTGTATTGCAGCTCTTTCATTTTCTGTACTTATATAGCTGACTTTGCATAGTGAAAGTGCCCAGCAGAATACTACTTTCATAGCAGTATGTCATGTGGCATTCTGTTATGGGGTAGAGCTGCTGATGTAGAAACAAACAGTCCTGCAAAAGAGGGATATTTACTCGATATATTTGGGCTAGATTCTTGAGACACTGCGGTAACTTTTCAAGGAAATTAATGTCCTGCCTTTACTTTTGCAAAAATAATGTTGTTCGTAAAAATCTAAAGCTTTTCAATAAAGGCGGTGACCGCCATAATATAAATACCAAGAATAAGCTTTCAGCTACCAAGTTCCGTAAATAAGGTCAGAACAGCTTTTATGGGGAAGAGTTTTAGAGTTGTAAGCAATTTTAAATAATCGATTTTTAAATACCCGTTTTTTGATCAAAGGAATTTATTTCAATACAACATTTTGGATAATTATAAAACTACGCAAATGTACTCGGAAAAAATCCGGTATGTATTATTGATGAAACCCTGATTTTTTATTCAACCATAACTTCTAAACGCTTGATCCGATTTAGAAGTGTGTGATATTGTTAGAACCGTTATGTCATCCCGAGTGTCATAGGATACCTAAACTACCCAAATATAAAAAAATACTTGTCTAAATATCCAAATGACAATAAATTAACATAAATATATCGTGTTTGGTATCAAATGAAAGGTCTAATTGAGTACATTACGTAAATATATAATACATCTATAGGTATATATATATGGATAAATACATAAACCACAAATATTTCATGAAACAACCATAATAAAAATAATTACCAATACACTTCTAATACATATTACCAGTTCCATAACCAGGTCACTTTCTGTAATAGCAGCGGCGTTTTTTTTTAAATATATTTACTTGTTTAAAGTTATTTCCTGGCATTGATTTATTTTGATAATTGTTATTACTTTACCACTATTATAATCATATATACTTGCTGGACAATTGCTTTGTATTGTATTTTGTTAAAATTAAATAAATAAGTCTTCTTCTTCTTCTCCGTCGTTCCCTCATTACTGAGGATCGTGGCCACTAGACAACAGTTTGCCTACGAGGCTCCTCCACTTCGACCTGTCTTCTGTATGGCGGGTCGCAGATTGTATTGACCGTTTTGTAACTTCTTTGATGAGGTCGTTCCATCTGGCCGGTGATCTGCCTCTGCTTCCTCTTCCCTCCACTTGACCCCCGGAAAGCATTTTCTCCAGATTATCTGAGTTTCTCCTGGCAACATGACCGAAGAACTGCAGGACCCTTTTCATGCATACGGTGGAGAGCCTCACTTGGATGCCGGGTACTTCCAGGACAGATTTGTTGGTGCGGCGTGCTGTCAATGGGATTCCTAGCATTTTACGCCAACACCGCATCTCCAGTGCATCGATTTTGGTGTGTATCCGAGCCTTCAGGGTCAAATAAAGAAGTAACAATATCGATAAAATGCGACCGAATCACTGAGTCCATCGCGGCTATAAATTACTTCGAGATATTATCGGCATTCCGCGTCCGTCACGCCCGGTGATCCATCGTACCACCCATACGTCGTCCGTCCGTTCAGCCTGCTCTGCTTTGTTTTTTGTCTTTTACTACCTGAGATTCCATGGCACGACCTTTACAAACGAGTTCCTTTAGCTAGCTCGCTTGCTTGTATATGAATGTAGGCTATACAAATTGTTATTCAAAAGATCATCATTTCAAGTCATTGTCCATTTAAACTATCGTAAAGTCACAAAATTAGATACAGTCTGGCCAGAAAGAGTAGCCCGTCGTTTTGGGAAAAAAATATTTATGTTGCAACATAGTAAAGTGAGAATAGTAAGACTGAATAATCTAGGGACATGTTTGTTTGAAAAGAAAAGCTTTATTGCACACACAAAAGAATACAATGTGGTGGGCCTATTGCCACGTGGCAATATCTTCCGACCATACCGCCAGGGCTATTGTGACTAAAGGTTTATGTGGGCAAATTGATTTACAAGTAATAAATGAATAGACTTAAATAATAGTCATCATAGCATAAAATATAAAACAGTTATTAGTAACGTATGCCAACTCGATATTGAAGGGAGGAGTGGAATATAAGGACAAGCAAAGGAGGCGGGAGGGGAGGGCATATTCACGAGTTGAGTAAATGTCTCTTTAAAGATTTTTAAACCCCCTCAGGTTTTCGAATTGTCTTATCGGTAAAGGCACGGAATTCCAGAGTCGGGCCGCCTGCACTGCGAAAGACCTAGACATGAAAGTTGATGAATGCTGAGGTATAGCCAGTAATAGATTTTCCTAAGAGCGCAATGGAAGGCCATGGGATGAAAGCGGTTAAAAGAGATTATATAAATAAGTAGGCCTGTTTGACTGTAGTACGCGGAAGAGTAGGGCGAGTAGGTGAACATCCCCACATCGTCTAATCGGAAGCCACTCTATTTGCCTGCGAAAGTTTGATATGTGATCAAACTTCTTCAGGGAATAAACAAAGCGAATACACGCGTTTTGAATCCTATCTAGCTTATGGAGTAGTTCTTCATTCGCATCTAGGTAGGCCACATCAGCGTAGTTAATTAGCGGTAAAAGAAAATGTACCGAAGAAAACATGTCTCAGTACCGTCTACCGAGAGGCGTATTGTACCCAGACTAGCGTTTCTGCCCCTTTATTGATTCTATCACGTAACATGACCGTGAGCTTGAAAGAAAAACAAAAAACGTTAGTTGCGCCTCCGTTAAATAATCATCAATTTTCACTGCGATTGAGAGTTAGATACCAACAATTTGTGGTTAAACTATACAAAATGTCAAACAAAACAAAACCTCAAACCTAGATAACAATCTCAAACAAACATAACCTAAAAGTAAATTTTGCGACACTGAAAACGACTTAGGTATATAGCTCCGTTTTGAATAGTTTTGTTAATTTTTAACGCAAAAGGATTTGAATAACGAGAATTAATGACAAAATGTACGCAATTTCATGAACTGAACCAAGACGAAAAAAATCATCATCTGTGGGTCAGTGTTGCCACATCAAAATATTTTTTCACACGTCGATTTGATTTCTACTCTCAATGGCCAATATGTAAGGAAGTATACAAGTAAATGTATAAAAAGAATTAAAAACACAACTGAAGCTACATAAAGTGAACTATTGTATTTATAGTTATTTTCATTACGTTTTTTTTCAATGAAATATTTGTGGTTTGTGTATTTATCCATATAGGTACATGTATAATTCCGAAATGTACTCAATCACACCTCTCATTTGACACTAAACACGATATATTTATGTTATTTATTAACATTTGGGCATTTAGACAACTACTTATTTGATATTTGGACAGTTAAGGTACATTTTGTATAATTTATTTTGCTAAAAAAATATTCCAAAAAGTTGTATTCGTTACTACAGGTTTTATTCCTGGCGACCACGAAGAAGAATAACGAAAACGAACAATCAAATGATGACTGTCATGTAGCCAACACGTAACACGACGAATTATATCGAATACGCTTCTTTGCATACGAATACTTTGAACACGAATTACTTTCCGTGTAATTCATACCACAGCTTTGAGCATTTTAAAAGCTAAATATGGCTCTCCTGTAAAATGTTTTGGTGCAGTGTCACTTTTGTTTTGAATGCTGCAAAAATGTCACGCTTTTATGAAATCATTACCTATCTGCGGTAAAGTGTTCCAACTACAATTGAAAAAGGCTGAGATACCCAAACGACCATTTTTTTGCAGCAATTTGTGAATTGAAAGGTGAGCGATTAAAAAAAATACATTTCGACAAAATGACGAAGGTTGCCTTTATGAAGTTAGCGATTCATGTGTAAATAAAGGTTTTGACTCAGGACTCGGGTTATACAGTTTAGCGATCCAGTTTTCATACATTAATAAATAAGACCCTAAGCGAGATGCGATCTCACGATACGCGAAGTTGTAAATTTTGCAGCTGCCTTTCGTGAATTTATAAACCTGTTCACTTGAATGGGTCAGGTTTTCCGAGAAACCACGGCAGTGATTCATTGATTAAAAAATAAACGTTTCCGGTGGCCAATCTACAATTATTTATAGTCAATGTAACCTGTGTTGCAATGACGTCATTTTTTGGGAGGATAGACAAAAAAGACTGAGAGATATTGTAAGAAATGTGAGGTTACAACCACTATTAAAGATTAATAAGAATAAAATATTATTATTTGTAGACTTTCAGTGAGATTGACATAAGCCTGATAAAGAAATGAGCGAAAAGTACGAAAATATTTACGAAAGCATTTACGAAAATAAACGAAAAACTAGGCAATCAGGAGGACTATGATTAAACAATTTATTTGTTAATATTCTGCATAGTTTTAATCAGCAAGTATCAATATATAGTACCAATCAGCTTGCCACTTGTACATAACATAAAATTATTATTTAAAAGAGTTTGAAAACCGAATGCAAAAAAAATATCGCACTCATTATAGCCAGTAAATATATAGAAGCGTCGCATTGTAAGTCTTCATCAAGACGAAATTTGGGAATGAATATTATATAGTACCGTGTATTAGCCATATTTTTCATTATCGATTTTGTTGAATGGTATATAAGTGTCATTTAAATCCTTTCTTTGTATTTGGAATGGGGCTTACTAAATATTTATGGAATAAAGTTTACTAAACATATAAAGCCTCAATATTTAGTAAAGTCGTTTAAAAATATGCATTTTTTTGGGTATTATATTTTATAAAACTGACAACTATTTTCTGGCGCCAAGAGTGCCGAAGGTTAATCATCGGTCAAGCGATCTCTAAAGTCAAGGCCAGGTCATCTGAGATCATGAGTGCTCACAACTAATTATTTTCCCGAATCTCCATTTCCTGTCTCAATTGTTAATTATTCGAGGATTCCAGTTCATTGTGGTCAATTCTTCTGCTCCGTTTCAGCTGAGTCACTGTGACGACCCATTGTTTGCCTCTCTCACGATTCAAAATGTCAATTTCGAAAAAGAATTAGTCATTATTAATATTACGTATAGTGATAATAACTAAGCAAACACTCGCCAGCTGTGTAATGCAGATAAGTGCGTGCTTCTGCTGAATAGTTGGGCAATATTTATATTTCAATCGTTGTGGATATGAACACGTTCATTGAATTGATCAGTGAGATCGAGTCAGTGGGAGTCATTTTCTGTTACATTTAGGGGGCGCAAAAAAAGTGCGAAAATCAGCATTTTTTTACATATCTGTAAAATAATGCTAATGACATTACATTACTAACTAGTGCGATTATTTGGAAATAGATCTATCGAATGGCGCATTCTTGGTATATCAGAATATCGAGTAATACATACTTTTCAAGAAAATTATATTCACAAAGCAAATCATACATAACCTAAAAACGTTTTTATAATATCTGGAGTAGGTACAGTAAGTAAATATTTTATAACAAAACATATAAAGAAAACATACCAAAACTGTCCATGCGTGTACGAAACAACCTAATACGTATAATAATATTGAAGTCTAGAATAATACAAATTACCTACGCCTAGATAGGATATTTAAATTCTAAATTTAAATTCTAAGTGTCAACATATATTTTGAAATTTTCTCAACAATAAATAATAATTAAATAATAAATTTAGTGAATATAGTGTAATTCGGCGGTTAAGTAACCCGACCAGGTTGCCACAAGCCTAGGAAATGGAAATATTTTCCTGAAAGTGTGGAGCTCGCCAAGACGTGTGGCCGACGTGGCGGGTATCGGGCTAAATACCTCCAATCATGATGAACAGTACAACCTTATGACATCAAGGAGACAGCTGGACCTGTCTGGATGAGGGAAACGGACAACCGATCCGGATGGAGAGCGATTGGAGAGGCGTATGCCCAACGGTGGGCGAATGCGCGCTGACGAAGAAAAGAAGAAGAAGATAGGATATGTCTGAAAAGACAAGGACAATTAGAACACACGAAATACGATATGGTAAAAAAATAAACCACATCGTACCACATTATCCAGTCCTTCCTTCCCAACTAGAAAGAGAGGACTAGATCACGAAACACGAAAGACCAATATCTGTCGACGGGCCTTGCTAGAGGCTCGTGACGTCTTCCACTAGGCATTCTGCCTTTTCGTGGGATTTCGCGTGAGCCGGGCCTGTTGGCCCGGCTTTCGGGATATGGCGTCTCAGGGCTTTGCGCCCTGCGGCAAGACTCAGTGTTAGGTGCTTAGGCACCTTATCGTGAAGGATTGAGACGGGAGTGGGTACATGGCATCTTTTGTGGCAAGACTGCTGTGCTGCGATAACCGCGCTGGTGATCCGCTAATCAAACAGACTGCGCGGATACGGCTTCCGGACGTCTGGTGGCCTGGTGTGCAGTGGAGCGAGCTGATGGATGTGCTCGTCTAGATCACATGAAAGATTGACTGGTCGACAAGAGCTCTACGTAAGTACGTACGACATTATGTTGAATATGACCCTAGGCTGACCAGTGCCCACTTCGTTGGGCGGTAAACATTTTTACTTGTGATGAAATTATGAGTGTGGTTCGGTTAGTACCTACTGTGTGCTATGATTTATTTCCTGACTGCCAAAAGGAGGATAATATTTTTACTGCATATGTATGTATGTATTAGCATGCCGATTTGGCTATATTACCGGATTTCTAATGAGTGAATGAAATGATTATGATTGAATAAATTATGTTTATTTTAATTGTTCAAAACTTCTCTGTATACTATATTAGATGTAATGTTATTATTTGGTACCATTCTTTTAGGAGTCCAACTGGAAATACGGTCGCGGTTTCATACCTATGTCGTATTATCTCTTTAACCATGTATGCAGTAAAAGGAAAATTATATGCAGTAAAAGGGAAAAGTCTTTTGTTTTAAACATTTGAGACGATAAATTTACTTATTTTGATAAGAATTCATAATTGTAGATAATATGACCAATAAATATGACCTAACGATTAAAATTATTATTTAATATATAAAACTACTTTTTGTGACTTAAATATAAAAGTGAGATATATGCTGTCGCTGACTTTTTTGTAGGCATTATTAAGCTCTACAACTTTTCTCTAAAACTCAATGATATGTAGCGACGCTACAACCCCAACTATAAAGTTTATTTTTATTTTGATTTAATGGCTGGCTGAGAACGAGCCCAGCAATATTATTTCGTTCTATTAAAAAGTGGATACATTCAAATTTTAAAAACAAATTTTCGAACTGTCATTCTGTACCTTGACAAGAGACGATTGAACTGAAAGAAATTACGCTCGCGTTATCACGTATTATTGTACCTTTTTGTAAAGAAAAAAAATATATTTTACACAACAGTTTATCGCGGTTTTTTACTATCACGTTCTTCGACACACGAAAGAGTCGCGAAATTGGTGACCCCGACGTGATTCCATGCGCGTCTAATCTCCCGAGCGTTTCTCTTAAGTGTCTTGCGTGAGCTTCCTCGTTTTCTGAGGCTATTAAAATGTCGTCGATATACACGAATATGAACGGTAAGCCCCTCAGTACTTCGTCCATAAAACGCTGCATCGTCTGTGCTCCGTTTCGTAGTCCGAAGCTCATTCTGCACATCTCAAAAAGGCCGAAGGGAGTGGTGATGGCTGTCTTTTCCATATCTTCTTTTCTTACCGGTATTTGTGTGTATGCCTTTACCAAATCTAACGATGTGAAAATGGTGCTATTTTCCAGCGAGTGCGTGAAATCCTGTAGTCTCGGGATAGTATATCGATCTGGTACGGTGATACTGTTGAGCCTCCTATAGTCTCCACATGGTCGGAATTCTCCATTTGCTTTGGGGACCAAATGCAGCGGGCTCGCCCATTGGCTCTTCGACGGTCGGCAGACTCCGGCTGCGATCATTTCGTCGAATATCTTCTTTGCCGCTGCGTACCTTTCTGGATTAAGTGGCCGCGGTCTGGCGAACACCGGTGGACCTTCCGTTTCAATGTGGTGTTCCACCTGGTGTTTCGGTTGTCTCGGTTGAGATGTTGCTGATGTAATATTCTGAAACTCGTCGAATATTCTTAGGTAATTCGGCGATTGTTTGATGGCCTGGATGGATAGTGCCCGTGCTCCTGTCGTGCGTGAGTTTGGCGAGATTAATTTTTTTTGAAATAGGTCAACTAATAGTCGGTGCTTCGCCAAAAAATCTGCTCCTATGATGGGCTGCTGTACATCCGCAATTATGAAGATGGCCGCCAATGGGTTTTCTAGGCCGATGTTTAGTGTCATCTCCTTTCTTCCGTATGTGGCGATGGTAGTACCGTTAGCCGCTCGAAGCCTGAGGTCCGCTCTTCTGCCGTTGTCGGATTTCCTTCTTGGAAGGACGCTGACATTTGCGCCAGTATCAACCAAGAAGAGTGCGTTGGTGCTGCGGTCTCGAACGTATAAGCGGTTGGTGTCGTCGGCGCCGAGTTGATCTACCCCCGGCGCCTCTAGTAGTTTTCCGCCTGATTCCTCTGCTTCTTATAGTTGCACGGCTGTTGACACCTCCTTGCGGCGTCCCCGAAGCGTCTGTGGAAGTAGCAGATGGTTTGTTCATTTTGCCCTGCCGAGCTGTTTCCCGCGTTGTTCCGCTGCAACTTTGCTATTTGCTCCGCCAGATCCTTGAGCTGTTTTTTTATTGTGGTCATGTGGTCATGTGCTTCCGCCCGCGTGTCGACTCGGTTCACTTCTTGCGTCTCCTACCTTGTCCGCCTTCGGTCGTATTCCAGTAGCATTCACGGTGTATCCTAGGAAGTCTAGCTTAGACATCGTCGGACCCTTAGGAATAGCAGAAGAGTACCGATACCTCGTAACCATGATCGACAGGGCAACGAAGTGGGTCGAATGTATCCCGGTCAAAGATATAAGCGCAGAAACGGTAGCGCAGGTCTTCTACGAAGGATGGATTGCGCGATTCGGAGCACCGATTCGGATTACCACTGACCAGGGAAGGCAGTTCGAGTCCACATTATTCACAGCTTTGACACAGATACTGGGAGTAAAAAAGATACATACCACAGCGTATCACCCCCAGGCAAATGGGATGATAGAAAGATGGCATAGATCCCTAAAAGCAGCATTAAGAGCGCGACTAAAAACAGCGAATTGGGTGAGAGAATTACCCACCGTATTAATGGGATTACGAGCAGCTATTAAAGAAGACTACGGGATCAGCCCGGCTGAATTACTGTACGGGACAACACTCAGGCTCCCAGGAGATTTTTTTGAAAAACAAACTACAAAAACGATACCAGAAACTGTGCAGCAAATGAGAGAGACATTCGAGGCGCACAGACCGCGAAGAGAACGAGAACACCACAATAACATTTTCGTACATCGGGATCTAAAGGAGGCGACGCACGTATTTGTGAGAGACGACACGGTGAAGAGACCACTGCAAAACCCGTATAGAGGGCCATATAAGGTTTTGAGGCGGCGAGATAAGACATTCGACATTGAACAGGACAGAGCCAAAGTTACCATCTCGATTGATCGTTTAAAACCCTGCTACGGCGTGGCAAGCAGTAACGAGAACGAGCAGGAGACAGACAAGGAGGAGCCCAGGTGGGCAGCGTCCGCGAACAACAACCAACAAGGACCACAGCAATACAAGACCAGATACGGAAGAACGGTTCGACCTCCCGGGCAGTGGCACACGACGACCTGTCGTCCTCCCAAAGGGGGGAATGATGTAGCGACGCTACAACCCCAACTATAAAGTTTATTTTTATTTTGATTTAATGGCTGGCTGAGAACGAGCCCAGCAATATTATTTCGTTCTATTAAAAAGTGGATACATTCAAATTTTAAAAACAAATTTTCGAACTGTCATTCTGTACCTTGACAAGAGACGATTGAACTGAAAGAAATTACGCTCGCGTTATCACGTATTATTGTACCTTTTTGTAAAGAAAAAAAATATATTTTACACAACAGTTTATCGCGGTTTTTTACTATCACGTTCTTCGACACACGAAAGAGTCGCGAAAGATATATCTCTCATCGTTAAGGCAGCGTTCGTAAGAAACGTTTTTATTCGACCGTTTTTTCTCCGACTTACTTTGCAAATCCGACTACCACGACAAAAGTCTTTTTATTTTTCGGATTAATATATAGCCTATGACACTCACAAATAACGTGGCAAAATCGGTTCAGTAGATCCAGAGATTAATTCCTACAACCTCACAAACTTTACCTCTTTATAATATTAGTATAGATGACATTCGTAAACACTTCTATTTTAAGTCCTAATTTTGAATTTTCCTTCTTTGATAGTTTTTACTGCTAGTATTAAATAAAATGTATAGTTCAAAAAAATTAATGTTCATGTACTAAACATAATGCATGATTACGTTTCACCGGTCTTCTCCGATTCAGAAAAATATATTTGATAAAAATCAATACAACAGATATGAATCGCCAAGATTTCACATGCCGCGTTTATTTAATAATATTATAAAATAAAGAAATATATTATGCAATCCTTCTCGGGAATTCCTCTTTTTAAGAATGTCGCGAATATTAGTGCAAGCCACAATTACTAATTTACGGATAGGTGGTCTCGAATGGTACCTTCCTCTGCAGTTGTAATGAGAAGGTACTGACTTGAGTGGATCCACATTCCTTGGCGATAGTCATCGCCGTGTACGACTGTGAAATACCCGGACGATTACGTGTGTGAATCTTAGGTCACCTCCACCACTCACACTTTGCATATAACCGCGCGGGTCACGTCCACCGAGAGCCACTCGACTTGATCAACCGTTAGAGTCGTGGACGCGGCTTGGTCATACTTATATACCACCCATGGAAAATATAAATGTGACGATGATTTAGAATCTATCGTTGTGCCTTTGGAAACGCATAAAGGGGTGTAAAGCGAGGCAGCCCTGTATCTGCCCCGGGCGGCAATTTAATGGGGCGCCAAATTAATTTGTTTAAAAAAACTTGTTACACTAAAGCGCCTAGCATACAGAGTACGTTTGTTTGTTTTGTTTGTTTGTTTCTACTCTCTATTGTGAAATTTCACAATCGGTGGGTTTATTGTCATATGACAATCTCCTACAACCAACCCTACTATGACGTGTTTATATGTATGTGTGCGTGTAGCATGTGTGTATATGTGTATCTTGTTATTGCATCCGATCGACTGAATTGAAAATGCAATTCCATTAATTTGATCCCAACGGAAAATGGTGACCCTGCCGGGAATCGAACCCGGGACCTTACAATGTAAGATCAGGCGACCTAACCACTATGCCACCGGAACGTAGTCCTATCGATTATTTATTTGATTTTGAAACTTATCCTAAGTTGATTTTTGAACACGTGTTCAGTATGTGAGTCGTCTCTGTTAAAGGAATTCCCGTCGCTTTCCCCCTAGAAAATTCCTTCTATTAGCCAGAAGGGGACGGGGCTACAGGCTAGTAGCCGAATAAACCCGAACAGCCGAACGTCAAGCGACGGTCGGCATCGGCGAGTAATCAAAGTTGGTTTTCTTTGTTAACAACTACTCTTTCAATCGTGCCACACTATAATTATTAGTTGATGTGATAATAGATTTTTGCGGGAAGGAAATTTCGACGTGTAAAGCTGTAGCAAGATTAGATAGTAACGTTTGCTGGGACCTAAGGATTGAAGGTCTGGCCTGTGCGTTGTCTACACTGGTTGTATGTATTCTATATTGTTGCGACACATAAGGAAAAGTTATTAGCAAATCTATACTTATATTATAAAGAGGTAAAGTTTGTGAGTTTGTGAGGTTGTAGGGAGTAATCTCTGGATCTACTGAACCGATTTTGAAAATTCTTTTACAAATAGAAAGCCACGTTATTTGTGAGTGCCATAGGCTATATATTAATCCGAAAAATGAAAAGACTTTTTCGTCGTAGTCGGATTTGCAAAGTAAGTCGGAGAATAAACGGACGAATGAAAACGTTTCTTACGAACGCTGCTTTAACGATGAGAGATATATAATTGAGTTCTAGAGAAAAGTTGTAGAGCTTGGTAATGCCTACAAAAAAGTCAGCGATAGCATATGTCTAAATTTTATATTTAAGTCACAAAAAGTAGTTTATTTGAATCGTTAGGTCATGTTTATTGATCATATTATCAACAATTATGAATTCTTATCAAAATAAGTAAATTTATCGTCCCAAGTGTCTCGTCTCATTAAACAAAAGACTTTTTCCTTATACTGCATATAATTTCCCTTTTACTGCATAAATGGTTAAAGAGATAATACGACATTGGTATGGAACCGCGACCGTATCTCGGGTTGGAATTCCTGAAAGACAATATATGTTGGTACATTACATCTAATATAGTATACAGAGAAGTTTTGAACAATTAAAATAAACATAAATTAGTCAATCATAATCATTTCATTTACTCATTTGAAACCCGGTAATATAGCCAAATTGGCATGCAAATACATAAAATATATATGTACATATGCAGTAAAAATATAACCCTCCTTTTGGCAGTCAGGAAATAAATCATAGCACTCAGTACTAACCGAACCACATTCATAATTTCATCACAAGTAAAAATGTATACCGCCCAACGAAGTGGGCACGGGTCAGCTAGTATGTGATAAAGAGCGCATATTTATTTAAGTGTTCTTACTACCCGGTCACAAAATACCACCCAGTATATTTGTTCCGGGAGTTTTTTTTAATCATTAATCTCAGCTGCTAGAGGGGATGGGGCGCCTATGTCAAGTGTTTGCCCCGGCTCGAAAAATCTCAGGGCTGAGGCGAGGTGCAACAGCAAATTTAATTAGGCTGGTGCGAAATGGGCATCATCGTTCTCACAATACCAGAAACCAAGACATTTGGTTACTTAAGCTAGAAACTGTTCAATCGACTCCCTATATCAACCAGACACCTAGATGATAAGGTATTCGAATCCCTGATCAAATGCGAACTCTTTACCGAACACTCTTTCTACATATAAAACCGAAGAATATCGCGGTTGTTTGAAACGCGAATTTACCGCGTGAAATTTGTAGCACCCGACGTTTTGGTGACGTTGCAGCCGCCGTTGTCAAGGGTAGACTGAAGAGCTGTCGATCCGTTGTTTTGCGGGTAGGCCGCATACCGCTGCCGCCACTGCGTAGGTTATAACGGTGGTGGGGGGCCGGGCTCGGAGCGCGCGAATTTTTAAAATCCGTCTTGCACACAACACTCACTGTATCCTGTCTTACGTCTTTGCATTCGGCGTATTTCGGCGGGAACATTTTAAGAAGAGGGTTCCACGTAGAAGAGAGTTTGTAACCGTCGTCTTTATTGAAGTTCGGGGTTCTTCTTATTTCAATGGCTTCCCGGATCATGCGAGGAAAGTAGAATTGTTCCTGGGATAGCACAATAGGATTTTGAAACTGCATCCAGTGGTTACTTCCGCTATCCAATATATGTTCGCAGATCGCCGATTTTTCTCGCTGAACGTTTTTAACGGCTTTGATGTGTTTGTTCTGTCAGTCGCGTGGCTATGGGCCGTTTTGTTTGTCCAACGTAGGCTAGACCGCAACTGCATTCGACGTTATACACACCCGGGGTTTAAATATTTGACACTAGCAGTATTATCAGTATAATGATATATAAACATCCTGTCATTATATTTCCTGTATATTATTATTACATATTAATACTTATTATTACATATATAAATATATAATAATTTTTATCATGTTTTAAAATAAAATAATAGGTTATTGACAATTTTCATGACATTTTCTTACGAATTTTTAATTAGGTAATTAAGATATTTCTGTTACATTAACTATGATTTTGTTTATTTATATAAATATAATATTATGGATTTTTAGGATAATTAAAATAAATTGTCTACCTTGGAACAGGCGGCAGCCTAGTTAGGTTAAGACTTTTGTATATTGAACCCACTCATAATTTGAACTCAATAAATAATTTGAAATTTGAAAAAAAATCAATCTTAGTGTAAACCCCACGCCTGCTGCTTTCACGCAGAGACTATAACTCAGATCAGTACGCGGTGTCAACTACAGCAGGCGAACCCGTCACCCCAGGCTGGTATAACGACATTTGATCGATATTTCGTAAGATGAGCGTAGAGACTTAGAGACATAACAGTCTACTAACTAGCTCCGCCAGCACGCCGGTCAGAGTCCAACGCCATACACGAGACACTGAGAAGCAACCAGCGGGCCGCCTCGCCCCTGACTAACAGTTACGGCCGGATTTCTCCGGCTTTCCGACTGGTTACGGCTTCGAGGTCGCTCGCGCGGTCCTCTCCCTAATAAAGCGGCGATTCGTCCAATATATATGGGTCTATCTAGGCCCTTATATAACGATGGTTCAAAATGCCATTTATTGCCGACCATACAGACGTATTCGTCATCACTCTCACATCGCTAACGCTGTCAGTCTCTACACGTTCATATATTTTTCTCAGGTGTTCATTAGTTTTACTACTTCCCTATAATAAAATAATACGTAACGCATTTATAATCCAAACCATGTTTACGGTAAAGGCACACGCTTTGTTAATCGGAGCACAATGGACGCGTTCGAGAATTCAATCGGTTGATCGCGATTGAATTCTCTATGTCCGACAAATATGGCCCCTGCGGCGCCATATTGGAATAACAAATGGCTACCGTTCCCGCGCTAAACTCTGTAATCTATGGCATGCGTCGGGTGTTTTATACGGAAGTTGAATGCAGAAACGTAATAATTTTAATATTAATCAAATTTATCATCAAATACTTGCTTCGAAGAGATTAAAAACACCATTTACAGCCTTCGGGCTTGATTTATATTTCTTCATCTGTGAAATATTGTAATGATTATTATGTATATTACTCGTACAATATAGATATATCTATTTATATTACATATACTTATTATTATCTTACCTTATTATTTATATTATATTATGATATTATTGTACCTATATTATGTATATTTAAGCAATTTATTTTATGTATTTAGTTAAGTATATCTATTAAATTCATAATGTGACTTATTTCTATCCCTTTCCTCGAAATTTACGCTCTTACGTAAAAACGGTATTTTCATCATATTTTCTTCTTGCGCTGTAACAATATGTCTAGTTTAATTGTGAAAACGTTTAATTGGCCGTAGATTTGCATATTATGTATTAAAATCAAGTATTAAACGCTGTAAGTGTGCTGAAAAATAAAATAAAAAAATAATAAAAATTAAATAAATATTCATTTATTTTACTCGAAATGTACACATAGGTGTTGAAGTACTGCGCGATTTAGGAGTGTTCCTGAGAGTGGATTTTTGAATTGATGCGGGAAAATGTAGTATACGAGATGACGTCATTCTCTATCGTACCCGGTTGAGATTCGAACCCAGAATTAAAATGATAAATATAGAGATATGACGTCATGTTATATCTTAGTCATGTCATGTCATATCAGCGCCCAAGACAATGAGCTAGAATGTGAAAGCATATTGATGGTTATGAAAGTGTTGGGTATTTTCTTCACTTCTGCAAACCTAATTACAATATTTCCCTATCAAAAATGCTTTATTACGTTGTGTTGTTTTATGTTATGTTATTATGTTTTTTCATTATCATTTGCTTTACAAACCATTGTTTTTGGCACCATCAAAGGTTTTCCCCATTATAACCGATTTTTAACCTTTATTAGGAGTTCGGGTAGCTTACTGATTTCGAGGCATTTCTAATGAAGTGTTTCTCTTATCGATTTCTTTAATCAAAAATATTTAAGTTATATGTAGCATGTTCGCGTGTCAGTTCCAGCAGAATTTTTTACCTTCTTGTTCCTGCTGCTCCAATCAAAAATGTCGTTTACAAAGAAGCTCTTAGATAAGCAGAAATAACAGCGAAGTAGACATCTACTGTATCTTTTTAAAGATATGTATCGAAAGGTGTCGTTACTGACAACTAGAGTTGTCAACTACGACGGGCGAACCCGTCACCTCAGGAAATTTTAACGATTAGTCGTTCTCTCTCCCGTGAAGTGAACGCAGAAGACTTGGAAAAAACAGTCCACCGTCAAGCTCCGCCACATGCCCGTAAGAGGCCAACGCCTTAACTGCGAGATAACTAGGTGTGTTACCCAGCGGGCTTACACTCACGCCCTTACTTCCAATTGCGACCAGATTACTCCGTTCTCTCGATTGGTTACGAGTTCGAGTGTATACCGAATTGCGGACCACGGCATCCTTTGCCCAACTGTTCACCCAGGATCGGGTAGCCGATGGTCGTTTCAAGAGCAGTCGCCGTAAGGTCCGCAACCACCCCCGCTCTATAGGAAACAGTACCGCTTCCAGACTCCCCCGACTGTTAGTCACAGAAACTAGCCCTAACGATAGGCCTTTGGGCTAGTTTATCGGCTAGGGCTATCAACACTAGCGCAACAGTGTCGATGCTGACACTGCTGCGCTATTCGTGTTCAGAAGCAGGGCCGGATTTAGGGGAGGGCATCACAGGGGTGTTAGGGGCTCTCTAGACGATCAAGCATGCTTGTCAAGCATCGCGTCGCGGGGCTGGGAGGGCTCGTAAACCGCAGGAATTATGCAAATATTTTTTTATTCCTTTTTACTAAAAATGCCTAATTTAGTAGTTTTTACCAGGGAGTCACGTTAATTAGACGTAATTGACTAATGAATGACGTGACTCCCCGGTGTAAAACTACAAAATTAGGCATTTTTAGTAAATATTCAAAAAATATATTTGCATTTTTCCTGCGGTTTACGATTTTCTACTAGCCCGCAACGCGATGCTTGACAAGCATGCTTGATCCTCTAGAGAGCCCCATAGAGGGTGCGAGACGGAAGTGAAAGATGAGGTGAGATGCACCTCAGGCGGTGGCACTTGCGCGCAGACTATAGGGTGAAACCGCAGATACAGCTTGTTTATTGTATGCTTTGACACATTACGGTCCATTCTCTGCCAAGTACGACACAGTTAGTCACCTCAAACCGAGACAAAGTGAAACACAGAATTCCAATTATTCTCTCAAAATGGAAAACTAACGGAGCCGCGTCATGACTCATGGCGTAAGCGCATTAGGAAAACTGCATTGCCAACATTCCGCCAACCGCCGCGCTAAGAAACGAGCAAAAGTATCTAGCAAAAGGCCAGCTGTGTCATTACGCATTTGCTCAATAATTAGTTGGCTTTTGTGACTCTTTTGTCTTGATTATCACCAGCGCGCAAAATTTTAATCTTTTCATGGTGTGTTGATATGTTTCTTTTAATGTGGAGATTATTGCGGTTGCAGCAAGTTTAATTTTACTTCACCGGACTACCAAGCGACGAGGAGGTAAAGTATTGTGAACGCGCATTTTTTTTTTTGAGATGACGGATATTTGACCCACATTATATTTCCTCTCCTCCCTGTCCCGTCTGTCTGTAGGTCTGTGTGTCTGTATGTATGTGTGTATTCCTCCACGATATAGCCTATGCGATTCATCCGATTGAGCTGAACTTTGGCCAGCAGACATCGTTTGGCCGTGGCAAGAGTTGAAAAGATCATTTGGTCATAACAAGAGTTATGGTTGCAATCGTCCCACCGGAGGGCACGTTAGTGGTACTCCAATCTCAAAATATTGGACCTCCACAGATGCCTTGTTCGACTGAAATCACGTTGTGAAATTTTGGTAGGAATAGCCATTATACAAGCGACACAAATAATATTTAAATTACGTCATATTGGAAACCAGTTTTGGAAAAATGCATAGTAAATACCACGGAAAATACTACAAATATCTACGAGTTGGCGCCCGGGAGGAGGTTGGTAGGAACGGGGGTAGGGGGGGGGGGGGGGGCGGTTGTCACTTGTGTATATATATATATATATATATATATATATATATATATATATATATATATATATATATATATATATATATATATATATATATATATATATATATATATATATATATATATATATATATATATATTATATATATATATATATATATATATATCTTATATATAAAAATGAATCGCCGTGCGTTAGTCTCGCAGGATCTCGGAAATCACTCAACCGATTTGAATTATTTTTCTTTTATTTTGTTTGGCTTGATTCAGGGGTGGTTTACAAAAAAAAATATTTAGGAAAAACTCAAAGGAACAGCTAAAAAAACGAAAAAATCGAAATTGGCACTTCTAGGGATGGCCACTTCGTATTTCTCTCGATAGATGGCGCTCTCTATATTTTCTAACAATAGATTCTATTGTTTGACAGCTACGCCATTCATAATTCATTCCGCGCAACTGTGTGAAATTGTTATTACATTTAACGTCGTTTTTTCTTTTAAAAAAGGTAGTGGGATTGGAGAATAGATTTGTTTCGAGCGAATTTAATTGGATTTTGCAAAAAATCACTTTGATCAGCCATTATATAAAGGTAAATAGACTTTGCAGGCTTATACACAACTACAAATTTGGCCTTAGTCTGAGGATTTCAATATTGTTAAGTTCTCAGGGAATGTTTGACAGATTTGAGTGACTGAAAACAATTCCGTGTCTTTTTACAGTGTTCATTATAATGCCGAGGAGAATAGGTAACATAGGTCGTCGAAGTCAGTCAAATGCGCGGCGATCTACTTCACGTGCAAGCCGCACTGATGACCAGCGAGCGACGGATAATGAAAATAGTCGTATTGGCATGTCCGAATTATGTTTGAGAGCGACTGAAAATGAACGACAAGCGAATACATTGAGAATGCAACAATTTCGTGCACAACATACACAACGCCAGCAATCACGTCAAAATCAAAATGACCGATTGCGCCGTCGCAGTGTTCCTGTCAACCTGGAAAAAGCGGCATTCCATTACGATCCGGAAATCGATTACGGTGCGGAGAGATCAGTAGCAAGACTTTCAACTTCCCTTCTCCGACAGACTTACTACTTCGTACATCATCCTCAAACAGTTTTGATTAAAAAACCAGTAGGGCAGTCCCCACCCTAAACAATGTAGTATTTTCTGACCTTATATCGTTCCGGTCCCCTGGCTTGGACATCATATTTACAGACGGCTCTAAGGCAGAGGTTTGAAGTTATGTGGGCGTGGGAATTTTCTACCACAACCGTAGAGTTGTCATATTGTGGATTTATATTACTAAGTTTACCTTATGCACACATTTTAAATTATTTGATTTTGTTTGTATTTCTTTTGATAAATTATTGACCTATTTATCCTTTGCAATATGCTATGATATCCGTGTTAGTCCGTTCTACAATATTTCTCATTTTTGCTTTCATGAGTGTGATTCTTGATTTCTTCCTCTTCTTTGCTATGGTGTGGATTTGAAATTTTAACATCTTAGTCTGCTGTGAACATGCCCTTCAAATGATAAAGCTCTTTTCTTTTCCTGTCAGGTCCTATAGATCGTAAACCACAGCCGATTTATTTTTAACCGACCTAAAAAAAAGGAGGAGGTTATAAATACGATCGTATTTTTCTTTAAATGTTTGTTACCTCAGAAATCCGTCATTTATGAATTTCTTTGGAAAATTCTTTTTATTTGAAAGGATGTACTTCCAGATTCGTCACATCTTTATCAAAATTTTGTTCTGATGATGTGATCCATGAGGAATTGAGGGAACTCCTCAAATATTATCATATGAATTTGAAAATTTACATGTTGGTTCAGCTCCGATGACAATGCATTTTATATAGCAAGCATGCCCTGATTCTATACCCAGGATTGGCTCCCGACGAGGGGACTCCTCAGCGGTCAAGAGCACAGTCACGAAATTTTGTATATGCATTCAATTATGACAGCCCGATCTAAGTTTCATCAAGACAGGACTGCGGCACCCAGGGTTGGCTTCCAACGAGGGAACTCCTCAACGGTCAACAGTACAGACACGAAATTTTGTATACGCATTTAATTATGATAGCCTGTTCTAAGTTTCACCATGACATGGCTGCTGTACTTATAAAAAAAATAACTCGGTTATTTTTGTTAACATTGTGTTTATTACCTGCAACTTTGCATTACGAAGATCTAGGGGCGAATTTTCTTGAGAAAAAATACGCTTTCTTTGATATGAAATATGGTCGTAGCTATACCGTACCACCCACGTTATACTTAATCCGTTTTCACCGTAAGCATGGAATCGTCCATCGATTAAGACTTCTCCTCCGAAGAACAAATATGAGGGGCTTAACGTCGCCGTCATACCGGTTGTGTTCAAGGCATGCTATACAAATGGTACCTACTTTTAATTCCTTTCATGACCTGTTTTTCGCTGACTGTCCTCTACACTTTTTTTCGCATGTCCTTTCAGCAGTTTCATGTATACCACCTACGGTCTTTTTTCCATAATGTTTTATTCTATCTATCTTCTTATATCTTATATATAAAAATGAATCGCCGTGCGTTAGTCTCGCAAGATCTCGAAAATGACTCCACCGATTTGAATGATTATTCTTTTGTTTTGTTTGCCTTGATTCAGGGGTGGTTTACAAAAAAAATATTTAGGAAAAATTAAAAGAAACAACCGAAAATCGAAAAAATCGACATTAGTCTTTTTGGGAAATGGCCCCCTTTTAATAGATTGCTTTCGCGGCGATCCTATTGTTTGACAGCTGCGCCATCCATAACTGTTATTCATTCCGTGCGATTGCGTAAAATTTCAAAAAGTCGAAAAGTCGAAAAAGTCGAAAAAGTCAAGAGTCGAAAAAGTCAAAAATGTCGAAAAAGTCGAAAACGTAGAAAAAGTCGAAAAGTCGGAAAAGTCAAAAAAGTCAAAAAAGTCGAAAAATGCAAAAAAGTGGGAAAAGTCGAAAAAGCAATAATATTTTATCATGTAAATTAAATACATTGAATTTATTTTAATTATAAAACGACTTTCATTCACCGAACGAAACTCAAACCGTACACGATTCGGCCATATTTATTATAGATTTCAATTAATTGGATTTGGAAGGTTGATTAGAATCAATAATCGCTTATGAAGAGTTACAAACAAATCAATTTTAGGTGGTACGAAGTTCACCGGGTCATCTAGTATATATATATATATATATATATATATATATATATATATATATATATATATATATATATATATATATATATATATATATATATATATATATATATATATATATATATATATATATATATATATATATATATATATATATATATATATATATATATATATATATATATATATATATATATATATATATATATATATATATATATATATATATATATATATATATATATATATATATATATATATATATATATATATATATATATATATATATATATATATATATATATATATATATATATATATATATATATATATATATATATATATATATATATATGGTTTGAGAGTTACTTGTCAGGTCGAAAGCAAATAACAAAACTTGGTAGTATCCATAGTGATCCCGCGCCTCTCAAATATGGTGTTCCGCAAGGTAGTGTCCTTGGTCCGATATTGTTTTTAATATATATTAATGAGCTTTGTAATCAAACTATTGGTGGACAAGTTGTTACTTTTGCCGATGACACCGCTCTACTTTTCAAGGCAAAAACTTGGAAAGAGACCTTTGAAAAGGCTTCTATGGGACTTCAGAAGGTAGTATTGTGGTTAGATGGTGCACTACTATCACTCAATGCGCAAAAAACCATGTACATAACATTTAGTGCCACCAGTGTAGCTCAACCAAAACAAGAGCATATTCTGAAACTCCACAGAGATTGTCTTAACCCCGAAAACTGTAAATGTATTAATCTCAATAAAGTTGACAACATTAAATATCTTGGTATATTAATTGATTACCGGCTACAATGGAGCACCCACATAATGGAGCTGTCGGCAAAAGTTAGGAAACTCACGTATATTTTCAAAGACCTTAGAGGCATTCTGGACCAAAGGACACTTAAGATAGTATACCATGCCCTGTGCCAATCTATCCTAACCTATGGGATCATAGGGTGGGGAGGTGCAGCGAAAATTCATATGGAGCCCTTGATTAGAGCTCAAAAGCTAATACTTAAAATTATAAAGAGAAAGCCTTGGAGATACTCTTCAGATGATCTCTACAAAGAATATAACGTGCTAGATGTACCACAACTATACGTGAAAACGGCGCTCTGTGACTATCATACTAATTTAGAGACCGCAATAAGAACCCAGCAAACAATCTGCACGCGGCAATCCCGAACTATACATTTTGACGTCCCTCGAATGCAGACCACTTTTGGGCAGAGGCATTTTGTGTACATAGCCCCCAGGATCTTTAATATGCTAGATGAAGATTTAAAAATGTATGTGCCGAAGTCTTCTTCTTCTTTTAAAGCCAAAATTGATTCCTGGCTAAAATATGACGCCCGGCAAAATATCCACAAATTAATATACCGAGACAATTATCCCTGACATTTCTTATTATTATTATTATTTTCTTTGACTTTTTTTATTTTTATTTATTACTATTACTTATTCATAAATTTTGGTGACTATTGTTTGATATCATTTGACATTTTATTTAATTTTTATTTTATTAACACGATTATTTATTTTTGTGTTTTATTTCTCATTGTGATCATTCGTTAGTGATTATTAGTTATAATTTGTAATGGTGACGGGAATATATATATTTCTTTTCCTTTTTATTTATTTATTTTTTTTTTTTTTATTCATTGCCGAATATATGTGATACCTATAAAAACTAGAGAGCTAGCTGCCCTGGAACAAGTCCTGGCACTTAGTTGGGCAGCAGCAGTACTTAAATGCTAATGCTCATATCGGCCGTGTTTAATTTTAATTTTAATTATATATATATTTTTTATTGATATGATTATTAGTGATACTTGTGCACTTGTAAATGAATTGTTAAATTAAATAAATAAATAAATTAATATATATATATATATATATATATATATATATATATATATATATATGTATATATATATATATATACATATATATATATATATATATATATATATATATATATATATATATATATATATATATATATATATATATATATATATATATATATATATATATATATATATATATATATATATATATATATATATATATATATATATATATATATATATATATATATATATATATATATATATATATATATATATATATATATATATATATATATATATATATATATATATATATATATATATATATATATATATATATATATATATATATATATATATATATATATATATATATATATATATATATATATATATATATATATATATATATATATATATATTGGTTGGGATTTTTACCCGGTTTGCATAAACCCACTTTACTTGTGAATTTACGCGACCCCCTTTGTGCTGGGTAATTACCCCTTCGATTATCTTCAATGGTTTTCACCTTGGACTGTATTCAAATGGTAATCACTCACCAGCTAGGTTGGTTTTTCTCTCAGGGGTGGTTGTCTCGAACGATTGGTGGATTCCAACCTCACAAGGAAATTAGTTCGGCGAGAGGCTTCCGTGATAGAACCTCACTTTCCTCAGGTCACGCAGGATAAGCTTCCGTCGAAAATAAACACTTTTTATTCGCGAGACTTTCTTTTATTCGGTCACTTATCTTTACTTTTACATTGAGTTCCGAGTACTTATAATTTACTACTAAGTCCCGGTGCTTGGATCGCGGCGCGTTCACGCTGATCCTTTGCCAATTTACAACTGAAGCTTTCGCTCTTTTCTGTCGTCGATCGCCTTTACATTTTTGTTTAAGATAGCGACCGCCCTTACCTCTCATTGGTCTAGATCCTTCCAGAAATTTCTAAACACACCCCTATTACTGCGCCGCACACGTTTTGTCCAATAACGAGACAGGGCGCACAAACCAGACACAACCCCGTGTGAAAGAGACATCGCAATCATGCTTCCTCGCTTGCACGCTAGAGCGAGAAGCGAATACACTAGTTGTCTCTGTCTTACATTTAAACATTTTATAGACATATTATTTGCTTAATTTAAAAGAAAAGAATCTACCCTAGTACAGGCATTAACCTAGTTGGGTAGTTTTTTAAGACATAATTTTCGTACTACTTCCTCTTAAATAAAGCATTATTATTATTATTGTTATTACAGATTCTCGTCGCAAACGCCACCGTTCCCGAGTACATATTGTCTTAAACATAGGTTAGTTTCAGGTCATTAGTAACAAGTTAATATTAATGTTAGATCGTTAATTAGGCTAATTAGGTTGTCTCTCCTAGCGCTTTACTTTACATTAAACGAAATACTATATGCTATGCTTAATTAATTAATCATGCAAGTTTCTTTACATTTTAAACTATATTATTTCTAGGGGGAATTGTGGGATTTGGAGTATGTATGATTTTTTGTAACGTCCACGGTTTTTATTTCGTAGTCTTTTGCCAGTCGCCTCGCCAGGGAATTTATCGTTACCATGTGTTACTAAGGGGTCCTTTTCACGATTTATTTTGAATGGGAACGTTGTCGGTCCCTGGATTCTCGTGTTTCAGGGTCGACCGCTCGTTTATTTTATATTTTATAGCCCCTTTCTGTCCTTTCCTTTGAGTTATCAGCTATTTTTCAAGGAATCTCATATCCTCGGCGTCCGTGACTAATTATGTTTCCTACCCTTTGTAAGAGGGTCTCACTTTTAGGGAAGATTTATCGACCCTGGCGTCCGCTCTTTCGGATATTCTGAACCATTCCCCCCCCCCAATGGGCTCTGAGCCTCATTGGCTCCTGTCTCCATCTATTTGGTTTACCTAATTTACATCTTATTTACATAATCCAGTCTTATTTTTTACTCATTCACCTATGGGATTCTACTTATCTAACTGTCATATTCAATTTTCCTTATTGGTCTAGTGAGGTGACGGATCTTTCTTATTCAACCTATGAGAATTTCTCATCATTCTACTTAGAATATGTACCGCTTTCCGTTAACTTTCGTTTTTCATTTCTTACGAGACAAACGTCAACTTGCGTTTTCACTTTTAAATTCTAGCTAGACTATTTTTATTTTCTACTGTGACGAATAGACTTTCGCTTTTTCCACTTAGACATTAGTGACAGTTGTTTCTGCCTGATCAGCTGTTGTATGTATTTTTACAAGTTTACTGACAGGGCGCCTATACACTTTCCCGTCCACTAATAGGTCTACTATTCGCACTTGGCCTGTTTTGTCAGGGAAAACTTGAGTCACCCGACCTCTGGCCCACCTTCCTCGTTCTAGGGAAGGATCTAACAGGACTACTAAGTCTCCGATTTTTAACGGAGTTCCCTTTGTCGCCCACTTAGGTCTTTTAACCAACAATGGAAGTACTTCTTTAGACCAGCGGTACCAGAAAGCATCAGCAAGTATTTGCGATTGTTTCCAGTGATTTTTGTTAGATAACTCAGTTGTATTATTCTGACCTACCGCTGTACTATCATCTGCATGGCCTAATAGGAAATCTGCGGGTGTGAGGGGTCTCTCATCCCGAGTATCTAGAGATATATACGTGAGCGGCCTGTGGTTCATCATCGCTGAGACTTCGCATAATAATGTTCTCAGCACATCTTCGTTTGGTGCTCGCTCCTTTAATATGGCATATAACGATTTTTTTGCCGTTTTTATCTGACTCTCCCAAACTCCACCGAAATGGGGTCCTGAAGGAGGGGAGAAACTCCATTTTATCTCGTCGGCACTTAGACGATCCCTCACTTCATGGTTGTCGATAGCTGACAAAACTTTTCTTAATTCAGCGTCCGCACCGCGGAACCCAGTGGCATTGTCGCTCATAATTTCCCGCGGCTTCCCCCTGGCTGCTATAAAACGTCTTATAGCTAACAAGGCCGAGCTGGTTGACAAATCTCCAGCTAGTTCGATATGGGTCGCTCTCGTGTTAAAACAAGTGAAGAGTAATCCATATCGTTTTTCCACTTTCTTTCGATTAGTGACGAAGAACGGCCCAAAAGCGTCCAAACCTACAGTGTGGAAACAGCGCCTTCGGGTGGTTATTCGCGCGGGTGGGAGTTGGCCCATTTGTGCGGTCATAGGCTTCGCGCGGCGGATAGTGCAATAGACACATTCTCGTGAGATCTTTTTCACCGTTTGTCGCGCCCCAATGACCCAAAACTGTTCTCTCAGCACTGATAAAATTAATTCAGCGCCGCCGTGAGCATTAATCTCGTGTAAATGTTTCACGAGCAACACCGTGAATCTATCCTTACCGTGTAATATATATGGCCTTTTTGTGTCGAAAGGTGTGTCGTTCGCATTTTCGATCCGGCCTCCTAACCGTATTAACCCTTCCGCGTCGATATACGCGTTCAATCCGAACAGACGGCTGTCTTTCGGCAATATTTTCTGATGACGTATCAGGTCTATCTCGTGTGCGAAAATTCGATGTTGTGATTCCTTGATCAGAAATTTTTTCCCGGTTGCGATATCGTCGCTTTCGAGTACTTTTGACGTGGTTTTTTTTCTACACAGATCTATAAATTTTTTCACATATGCCATGGTTCGACTCGCCCGCATGTACCGGGAAAATCTATCTATGTCAATTACGCTTTCATTTTTTTCTGTCGTTGTTAGTACAAGTTTTGTCTTAAATTCTAACAATGCTCTCTCTTCCGGTTTCGGATCGGTTGGCTCCTGGAGCGGCCAGTGTTCTCTACTGCCACGCAAGAAAGCAGGTCCCGCGAACCATCTACCTTCCGGGCTTAAATCTATCTTGGTGGTATTCCGTGTGCCATCATCAGCGGGGTTGTCGCTCCCTGCTAACCAATGCCACTGTCTTGGAGACGTGAGCTCATCGATCACACCTAGTCTATTTGCTACAAACTGGAGGTGACATTCCTTTTGTGACAAAATCCACCACCACACATTTTTTGAGTCTGTCCACATAAAGACGTCATCGAAACTTAATGCGCTCTCTTGTTTTATTTTTGAGGCCAGTTCAGCACCTAACAGCGCCGCAGTCAGTTCTAACCTGGGGATTGTCAGTTTGCCTTTCAAAGGTGCCACTCGAGTTTTGCTAGCCATAAAGGATACCTTGTGCTCGCCGCTACAGCCTGTAATCCTAACATATGCAACGGCGCACATCGCCTTTTCGGACGAATCGCAGAATACGTGCAATTGCCTTTTCTCACCTGCTTGTTTGGTAGCGCCATTATAACGTGAGATTCGCACACCTTGCGCTAATCTCAGTTCTTGCAACCACCGGAGCCAATATTTAACTACATCGCTCGGGATCTCGTCGTCCCAGGCCACTCGGCTACTCCATACCTGCTGCATGATCAGTTTAGCCCTTATAGTTAGCGGTGAAAGCGCACCCATTGGGTCCCATAGCTGCATTATTAATTTTAGCGCTTCCCGCTTCGACGGAATCTTATTTCCCGTCGTCAGATCTTCGCTGAGGCGGTCCATGCTCACATTAAATGCTAACTGATCAGAGGCAGGTAGCCACGTCAAGCCTAATATACGTTGTGACGTCAACTCACCCTTTTCCAGAGATACTTGCGCGAGCGCGCGGTTTTCTTCTGGTATCCCGGTTAAAGCCTCGTTTTTATTTGAAGCCCAACCGGTCATAGTGAAATTCCCAGCTTTATGAATCAAATTAATTTCCCTGATGACTTGTTTTGCTTCCTCTAACGTGTCTACTCCCGCCAGCAAATCATCAACGTACGAATCGCGCTCTATTATTTTTACAGCCGCTGGGTACTGGTCCTTAAACCGAGCTGCGTTTTTATTTTTTACGTAGATCGCGGAGGCCGGGGAGCAACAACTACCGAATATTAGACAGTCCATTTTTAAGATTTTTGGAGGACTTTCACGCTGGAAACCTCGCCAGAGAAACAGCTGACTGAAGCTATCTTCCTCTCTCACTTTTATCCGAAGATACATATCTCGTATGTCGGCCGTGAAAGCGATTGCATTTTCACGGAATCGTAATAAAATTCCTAATATGCTATTTAAATAGTCTGGTCCACCTAATAACATGCTATTTAGTGACCCGCCTGCGCCCGAGGACGCAGCGTCGTGAACGACACGAATTTTGTCTTTCTTCGCGGGGTGAATAACCCCCAGGTGCGGAAGAAATAACACTCGAGGGCGGTTTTTTAATTGTTTTTCCTCGACTTCCGAAGCATACCCCTCAGCTAGATATCTCTCTATCTGCTGGCAGTATTTTTCTCCATAAAGACGGTCGGAGTCCATTTTCCGTTCCACTGACCTCAGCCGAGTCATTGCCATGTCTCGGTTATCTGGTACGGAAAAGTTCACCTCTTTCCATAACAGACCTGTCTCCCAGACTCCATTTTTTAAAGAAGTAGTATCTTCTAAGATTTTTTCAGCCCTAACATCGGCCTGAAGCTTTCGCTTTTTCTGTGGCCAATCGTACTCTAGCTTCAGATTTTCTTCAAGTAATTTATCTAAAGAAGGTTCATTTTCCTGATTTAAGCATAGCGCCGGGTACCTAATGTCTCGTTCGAGAGCGTTATTGCCGCCGATAGCCACCCACCCCAGGAGTGTTTTAGATACCGATAGGCCCCCGTCTACCATTTTTAATCCTCTAGAGACTATCAGTTCCCAACAATTAGCTCCCAGGAGCAGGTCAGGTTTTACGGTCGTCGCCTGAGTCGAACGCACCATCCCTCCGATCGGCCTCTGCGCACTTATCACGCTTTTGACCTCCGGTAGATTTAACGAGGCTACGCTGTAAGCTCGTACTACGTATTCCTTCTTACCTAAATCTCCCCTTACTTTGAAGGACACCGCTTCGGCACTGCTATTACTCTCTCTCATATTCCCGATTCCAGAGAGCTGTAATCCCTGCGTCGGGCCTCGAATGCCTAGTTCTATTGCCACGCTCTGATCAATGAGTGAAACAGTCGCGCCTGCGTCTAACAACGCATATAATGTTTTTCTACCCCGGGTTCCAACTACGGTTATCGGTAATACTTGCAGAATGACCTGATTTCCAGATACTGCGTTCGCCACTACCTCGGAGCTCGCGCGCGGCGCCGCCGCGATGTCCGCCTCGTTCGCAGGCGGCGGGGCGGTCAGCAGATAATGATATTTGCCCTTTGGAAACCGTTTATATGCCGAACACGATTTTCGGCCGTGGTTGTGCCCTAAACATTTAAAACACCTACGCATTTTTTTTATCTCATCCCAGCGGCTTGCTAAAGTTAGATTTTTAAATTCTTCACATTTATTTAAATAATGGGATTTCTCACACCGAGGGCACTTAGGGTCTTCTTTGCCCTGGGTATGTAAAATATATCTTTTAGAGCCCGTTTCTTTCTGTCTCTTGTCTCGCGGGTTATCATAACTTTTCCTAGGGAGCTCTGCGGTACACAGACCGGCGTCTTGTGCGCTGATCGCTAATTTCTCTAACCATAATGCGAAATAAACTAATACCGGATCGTTTAAACCAACCCTTCCCCTGTCAGCTAGCCACAGAGTTAATAAGTTCTTTGGCAATTTTGCCACAAGTGAAGCCAATAAGTCTGGATTATAAAGATGTTCTAATTTATTTACCGATTTTACGGTCGCGACCAGATTTTTTATCTGGCACGCAAATCGCATTAAACCGTCTGCATCTAGACTATCAGATAACCCTTTTTCTTTCCTCAAATCCGCTATCGTTCTCTGAATAATTAAATTCGTATTACCGAATAGCGCCTCTAACGTGGTCATGATATTTGTCACGTTGTCAGGACTTAAAAGCAAACCCGTCACTGCCTCGCGTGCTCTACCTTTTAATGCTGTCTGCAAACGCAATAAGTTTTGTGCATCATTTAAATGCATTACGTCTGTCGACTGTTTGAAAATAGCTTTGAAGGCTACGAATTCTAAAGGATTCCCGTGAAATGAAGGTAACTCTTTTGCAAAATGCGGTTTTGTGGACGCTACAGAAAAAATCTTACATACCTCTTTTATCATTTTTTCGCTCGAGCTGCTAATTCCATCGCTGCTCGTACCCAGGTCCGTATCAGCGGCGGCCTTTACCGCCGCCGCCGAGACCGCCTTGGTCTCTGCCCTAGCGTTGTCCGCAGCTGCCGCGCCGCTCGCATTCGCCGCGCCGCCCGCATTCGCCGCGCCGTCCGCCACCGTCGCGCCGTCCGCCACCGTCGCGCCGGACGCCGCCGCGTTGCCCGGTTCCGATCGCCCGCCGTCTTCACGCCGCCGTGCCGCTTCTCCATTTTCTTCTGCGAATGTTCCCCCCCAGGGTTCTGGGGACGTCTCAGCAGCTGGAGTTTGATACTCGGCCCATCTCGACACTCTGCTGGCCGCCGTGTTGTCCCCCGCGACGTCGCGATCATTTTCCTGACTGCTCGTTTCTGTCCCGAAGGTTTCGGAGACAATTTCCAGCATCCTCATAGCATGCCGCGAGTCTTCTTCCGCTGCATCCAGTTCTTCCTGCATCGCTGCTCGTTGAAGGTCCATGTCAGCCTCTTCTTCGATTTCTTCAGCCGCTCTGCGCGCCGTGCGCCGCGCAGCCACTTTTTTCAGTTCCGCATCCAATTTATTTTTATCAGCTTTTTTCTTGGCTTTTTGGAGGTTCACTCTTCGAAGTTCTTCAGATGCTGCTCGCAGTTCCTGAACGTGCTCGCTTCTTCTGCTGCTCTCTGACCAGGCGCGCGATGAAGGTCTTGGATTTTCGGATTGCGTGCTTTTCGAATCCATATTTTTATTTTTCTTTTCTCGTTCTTGATCCAAAGTCACTTTTCTTTCCGATTTTCTTTATTCGGCTTGACGGAGGACCACGATGGTTGGGATTTTTACCCGGTTTGCATAAACCCACTTTACTTGTGAATTTACGCGACCCCCTTTGTGCTGGGTAATTACCCCTTCGATTATCTTCAATGGTTTTCACCTTGGACTGTATTCAAATGGTAATCACTCACCAGCTAGGTTGGTTTTTCTCTCAGGGGTGGTTGTCTCGAACGATTGGTGGATTCCAACCTCACAAGGAAATTAGTTCGGCGAGAGGCTTCCGTGATAGAACCTCACTTTCCTCAGGTCACGCAGGATAAGCTTCCGTCGAAAATAAACACTTTTTATTCGCGAGACTTTCTTTTATTCGGTCACTTATCTTTATTTTTACAGTGAGTTCCGAGTACTTATAATTTACTACTAAGTCCCGGTGCTTGGATCGCGGCGCGTTCACGCTGACCCTTTGCCAATTTACAACTGAAGCTTTCGCTCTTTTCTGTCGTCGATCGCCATTACATTTTTTTTTTAAGATAGCGACCGCCCTTACCTCTCATTGGTCTAGATCCTTCCAGAAATTTCTAAACACACCCCTATTACTGCGCCGCACACGTTTTGTCCAATAACGAGACAGGGCGCACAAACCAGACACAACCCCGTGTGAAAGAGACATCGCAATCATGCTTCCTCGCTTGCACGCTAGAGCGAGAAGCGAATACACTAGTTGTCTCTGTCTTACATTTAAACATTTTATAGACATATTATTTGCTTAATTTAAAAGAAAAGAATCTACCCTAGTACAGGCATTAACCTAGTTGGGTAGTTTTTTAAGACATAATTTTCGTACTACTTCCTCTTAAATAAAGCATTATTATTATTATTGTTATTACAGATTCTCGTCGCAAACGCCACCGTTCCCGAGTACATATTGTCTTAAACATAGGTTAGTTTCAGGTCATTAGTAACAAGTTAATATTAATGTTAGATCGTTAATTAGGCTAATTAAGTTGTCTCTCCTAGCGCTTTACTTTACATTAAACGAAATACTATATGCTATGCTTAAATTAATTAATCATGCAAGTTTCTTTACATTTTAAACTATATTATTTCTAGGGGGAATTGTGGGATTTGGAGTATGTATGATTTTTTGTAACGTCCACGGTTTTTATTTCGTAGTCTTTTGCCAGTCGCCTCGCCAGGGAATTTATCGTTACCATGTGTTACTAAGGGGTCCTTTTCACGATTTATTTTGAATGGGAACGTTGTCGGTCCCTGGATTCTCGTGTTTCAGGGTCGACCGCTCGTTTATTTTATATTTTATAGCCCCTTTCTGTCCTTTCCTTTGAGTTATCAGCTATTTTTCAAGGAATCTCATATCCTCGGCGTCCGTGACTAATTATGTTTCCTACCCTTTGTAAGAGGGTCTCACTTTTAGGGAAGATTTATCGACCCTGGCGTCCGCTCTTTCGGATATTCTGAACCATTCCCCCCCCCCAATGGGCTCTGAGCCTCATTGGCTCCTGTCTCCATCTATTTGGTTTACCTAATTTACATCTTATTTACATAATCCAGTCTTATTTTTTACTCATTCACCTATGGGATTCTACTTATCTAACTGTCATATTCAATTTTCCTTATTGGTCTAGTGAGGTGACGGATCTTTCTTATTCAACCTATGAGAATTTCTCATTATTCTACTTAGAATATGTACCGCTTTCCGTTAACTTTCGTTTTTCATTTCTTACGAGACAAACGTCAACTTGCGTTTTCACTTTTAAATTCTAGCTAGACTATTTTTATTTTCTACTGTGACGAATAGACTTTCGCTTTTTCCACTTAGACATTAGTGACAGTTGTTTCTGCCTGATCAGCTGTTGTATGTATTTTTACAAGTTTACTGACAGGGCGCCTATACACTTTCCCGTCCACTAATAGGTCTACTATTCGCACTTGGCCTGTTTTGTCAGGGAAAACTTGATTTACCTGACCCCTGGCCCACCTTCCGCGTTCTAGGGAAGGATCTAACAGGACTACTAAGTCTCCGATTTTTAACGGAGTTCCCTTTGTCGCCCACTTAGGTCGTTTAACCAACAATGGAAGTACTTCTTTCGACCACCGGTACCAGAAAGTATCAGCAAGTATTTGCGATTGTTTCCAGTGATTTTTGTTAGATAACTCAGTTGTATTATTCTGTCCTACCGCTGTACTATCATCTGCATGGCCTAATAGGAAATCTGCGGGTGTGAGAGGTCTCTCATCCCGAGTATCTAGAGATATATACGAGAGCGGCCTGTTGTTCATCATCGCTGAGACTTCGCATAATAATGTTCTCAGCACATCTTCATTTGGCGCTCGCTCCTTTAATATGGCATATAACGATTTTTTTGCCGTTTTTATCTGACTCTCCCAAACTCCACCGAAATGGGGTCCTGAAGGAGGGGAGAAACTCCATTTTATCTCGTCGGCACTTAGACGATCCCTCACTTCATGGTTGTCGATAGCTGACAAAACTTTTCTTAATTCAGCGTCCGCACCGCGGAACCCAGTGGCATTGTCGCTCATAATTTCCCGCGGCTTCCCCCTGGCTGCTATAAAACGTCTTATAGCTAACAAGGCCGAGCTGGTTGACAAATCTCCAGCTAGTTCGATATGGGTCGCTCTCGTGTTAAAACAAGTGAAAAGTAAACCATATCGTTTTTCCACTTTCTTTCGATTAGTGACGAAAAACGGCCCAAAAGCGTCCAAACCTACAGTGTGGAAACAGCGCCTTCGGGTGGTTATTCGCGCGGGTGGGAGTTGGCCCATTTGTGCGGTCATAGGCTTCGCGCGGCGGATAGTGCAATAGACACATTCTCGTGAGATCTTTTTCACCGTTTGTCGCGCCCCAATGACCCAAAACTGTTCTCTCAGCACTGATAAAATTAATTCAGCGCCGCCGTGAGCATTAATCTCGTGTAAATGTTTCACGAGCAACACCGTGAATCTATCCTTACCGTGTAATATATATGGCCTTTTTGTGTCGAAAGGTGTGTCGTTCGCATTTTCGATCCGGCCTCCTAACCGTATTAACCCTTCCGCGTCGATATACGCGTTCAATCCGAACAGACGGCTGTCTTTCGGCAATATTTTCTGATGACGTATCAGGTCTATCTCGTGTGCGAAAATTCGATGTTGTGATTCCTTGATCAGAAATTTTTTCCCGGTTGCGATATCGTCGCTTTCGAGTACTTTTGACGTGGTTTTTTTTCTACACAGATCTATAAATTTTTTCACATATGCCATGGTTCGACTCGCCCGCATGTACCGGGAAAATCTATCTATGTCAATTACGCTTTCATTTTTTTCTGTCGTTGTTAGTACAAGTTTTGTCTTAAATTCTAACAATGCTCTCTCTTCCGGTTTCGGATCGGTTGGCTCCTGGAGCGGCCAGTGTTCTCTACTGCCACGCAAGAAAGCAGGTCCCGCGAACCATCTACCTTCCGGGCTTAAATCTATCTTGGTGGTATTCCGTGTGCCATCATCAGCGGGGTTGTCGCTCCCTGCTAACCAATGCCACTGTCTTGGAGACGTGAGCTCATCGATCACACCTAGTCTATTTGCTACAAACTGGAGGTGACATTCCTTTTGTGACAAAATCCACCACCACACATTTTTTGAGTCTGTCCACATAAAGACGTCATCGAAACTTAATGCGCTCTCTTGTTTTATTTTTGAGGCCAGTTCAGCACCTAACAGCGCCGCAGTCAGTTCTAACCTGGGGATTGTCAGTTTGCCTTTCAAAGGTGCCACTCGAGTTTTGCTAGCCATAAAGGATACCTTGTGCTCGCCGCTACAGCCTGTAATCCTAACATATGCAACGGCGCATATCGCCTTTTCGGACGAATCGCAGAATACGTGCAATTGCCTTTTCTCACCTGCTTGTTTGGTAGCGCCATTATAACGTGAGATTCGCACACCTTGCGCTAATCTCAGTTCTTGCAACCACCGGAGCCAATATTTAACTACATCGCTCGGGATCTCGTCGTCCCAGGCCACTCGGCTACTCCATACCTGCTGCATGATCAGTTTAGCCCTTATAGTTAGCGGTGAAAGCGCACCCATTGGGTCCCATAGCTGCATTATTAATTTTAGCGCTTCCCGCTTCGACGGAATCTTATTTCCCGTCGTCAGATCTTCGCTGAGGCGGTCCATGCTCACATTAAATGCTAACTGATCAGAGGCAGGTAGCCACGTCAAGCCTAATATACGTTGTGACGTCAACTCACCCTTTTCCAGAGATACTTGCGCGAGCGCGCGGTTTTCTTCTGGTATCCCGGTTAAAGCCTCGTTTTTATTTGAAGCCCAACCGGTCATAGTGAAATTCCCAGCTTTATGAATCAAATTAATTTCCCTGATGACTTGTTTTGCTTCCTCTAACGTGTCTACTCCCGCCAGCAAATCATCAACGTACGAATCGCGCTCTATTATTTTTACAGCCGCTGGGTACTGGTCCTTAAACCGAGCTGCGTTTTTATTTTTTACGTAGATCGCGGAGGCCGGGGAGCAACAACTACCGAATATTAGACAGTCCATTTTTAAGATTTTTGGAGGACTTTCACGCTGGAAACCTCGCCAGAGAAACAGCTGACTGAAGCTATCTTCCTCTCTCACTTTTATCCGAAGATACATATCTCGTATGTCGGCCGTGAAAGCGATTGCATTTTCACGGAATCGTAATAAAATTCCTAATATGCTATTTAAATAGTCTGGTCCACCTAATAACATGCTATTCAGCGACCCGCCTGCGCCCGAGGACGCAGCGTCGTGAACGACACGAATTTTGTCTTTCTTCGCGGGGTGAATAACCCCCAGGTGCGGAAGAAATAACACTCGAGGGCGGTTTTTTAATTGTTTTTCCTCGACTTCCGAAGCATACCCCTCAGCTAGATATCTCTCTATCTGCTGGCAGTATTTTTCTCCATAAAGACGGTCGGAGTCCATTTTCCGTTCCACTGACCTCAGCCGAGTCATTGCCATGTCTCGGTTATCTGGTACGGAAAAGTTCACCTCTTTCCATAACAGACCTGTCTCCCATACTCCATTTTTAAAAGAAGTAGTATCTTCTAAGATTTTTTCAGCCCTAACATCGGCCTGAAGCTTTCGCTTTTTCTGTGGCCAATCGTACTCTAGCTTCAGATTTTCTTCAAGTAATTTATCTAAAGAAGGTTCATTTTCCTGATTTAAGCATAGCGCCGGGTACCTAATGTCTCGTTCGAGAGCGTTATTGCCGCCGATAGCCACCCACCCCAGGAGTGTTTTAGATACCGATAGGCCCCCGTCTACCATTTTTAATCCTCTAGAGACTATCAGTTCCCAACAATTAGCTCCCAGGAGCAGGTCAGGTTTTACGGTCGTCGCCTGAGTCGAACGCACCATCCCTCCGATCGGCCTCTGCGCACTTATCACGCTTTTGACCTCCGGTAGATTTAACGAGGCTACGCTGTAAGCTCGTACTACGTATTCCTTCTTACCTAAATCTCCCCTTACTTTGAAGGACACCGCTTCGGCACTGCTATTACTCTCTCTCATATTCCCGATTCCAGAGAGCTGTAATCCCTGCGTCGGGCCTCGAATGCCTAGTTCTATTGCCACGCTCTGATCAATGAGTGAAACAGTCGCGCCTGCGTCTAACAACGCATATAATGTTTTTCTACCCCGGGTTCCAACTACGGTTATCGGTAATACTTGCAGAATGACCTGATTTCCAGATACTGCGTTCGCCACTACCTCGGAGCTCGCGCGCGGCGCCGCCGCGATGTCCGCCTCGTTCGCAGGCGGCGGGGCGGTCAGCAGATAATGATATTTGCCCTTTGGAAACCGTTTATATGCCGAACACGATTTTCGGCCGTGGTTGTGCCCTAAACATTTAAAACACCTACGCATTTTTTTTATCTCATCCCAGCGGCTTGCTAAAGTTAGATTTTTAAATTCTTCACATTTATTTAAATAATGGGATTTCTCACACCGAGGGCACTTAGGGTCTTCTTTGCCCTGGGTATGTAAAATATATTTTTTAGAGCCCGTTTCTTTCTGTCTCTTGTCTCGCGGGTTATCATAACTTTTCCTAGGGAGCTCTGCGGTACACAGACCGGCGTCTTGTGCGCTGATCGCTAATTTCTCTAACCATAATGCGAAATAAACTAATACCGGATCGTTTAAACCAACCCTTCCCCTGTCAGCTAGCCACAGAGTTAATAAGTTCTTTGGCAATTTTGCCACAAGTGAAGCCAATAAGTCTGGATTATAAAGATGTTCTAATTTATTTACCGATTTTACGGTCGCGACCAGATTTTTTATCTGGCACGCAAATCGCATTAAACCGTCTGCATCTAGACTATCAGATAACCCTTTTTCTTTCCTCAAATCCGCTATCGTTCTCTGAATAATTAAATTCGTATTACCGAATAGCGCCTCTAACGTGGTCATGATATTTGTCACGTTGTCAGGACTTAAAAGCAAACCCGTCACTGCCTCGCGTGCTCTACCTTTTAATGCTGTCTGCAAACGCAATAAGTTTTGTGCATCATTTAAATGCATTACGTCTGTCGACTGTTTGAAAATAGCTTTGAAGGCTACGAATTCTAAAGGATTCCCGTGAAATGAAGGTAACTCTTTTGCAAAATGCGGTTTTGTGGACGCTACAGAAAAAATCCTACATACCTCTTTTATCATTTTTTCGCTCGAGCTGCTAATTCCATCGCTGCTCGTACCCAGGTCCGTATCAGCGGCGGCCTTTACCGCCGCCGCCGACACCGCCTTGGTCTCTGCCCTAGCGTTGTCCGCAGCTGCCGCGCCGCTCGCATTCGCCGCGCCGCCCGCATTCGCCGCGCCGTCCGCCACCGTCGCGCCGTCCGCCACCGTCGCGCCGGACGCCGCCGCGTTGCCCGGTTCCGATCGCCCGCCGTCTTCACGCCGCCGTGCCGCTTCTCCATTTTCTTCTGCGAATGTTCCCCCCCAGGGTTCTGGGGACGTCTCAGCAGCTGGAGTTTGATACTCGGCCCATCTCGACACTCTGCTGGCTGCCGTGTTGTCCCCCGCGACGTCGCGATCATTTTCCTGACTGCTCGTTTCTGTCCCGAAGGTTTCGGAGACAATTATAAATTTTGTGGAGGTTGCTGACGAGCATCTATGCTGAAGGCTACAAGCTTGTTTTATCTACGTTTCGGCGTTGACAGATTGTGGTCAGGCCAGCCCTTGACACTTTTCATTGCGGCAGCTGCCTTGTTGCATACACTTTCCCAACTATTCGATTCGAGTGGGGGGGCAGTATCGTCGGCGTGGGATAATATATCTGCGTCAACGTCCATTTCACGGAGCCCATTTGTGTAGAGTGGGAGGGGAGTCGGTCCAGGAGTGCTTCCTTGTGGGACCCCATGATTATTGTGGAGACTATTACTGGGTGAATCGCCTGCCCGGGTACGCTGTTTTCGGGATCCAATACAGCTGCGAAACCAGTTTAGTTCGATACCTGTGATGCCATATTTCCCAAGTTTCATTAGGAACATTTCATGGGATACTGTGTCGGGGGCTTGCGCGGGGTCGGGAAGTACAGTAATACACTTTTTGTTGGCGTCCACATACCTAGTGTTATGCTCTGACATTTTTAGTACTGCATCTTGTGTTTCCCATTTTTCTATCTGAAGCCGTATTGGTTTTCGGATGACATGTGATTGGTTTCTAGATGATTGCAGAGTTGTGTAATTACTATTTTTCCAAAATTTTTGCTAAAGCATCGGGTACTGGTGTCGGTCGATAATTTGAGGGATCAAACTTCGGTCCATAATCTGTCACCTGATACTTGATAAGAAAAATATTTTTTCGGTTGATTATGTTTAAAAAAAAATAAAAAATGATAATATTATATTAATTAATTAAATTCACAAGTATATGTGCACAATTAAGAAACCTTTTTAGGCTACTTAACTTAATTTAGTGGTCAATTTAGTTATATATTAATCTATATATTTATTTATTTAACTTATCTATAAACTTAAATATGTTCTTTTTCTTTATTTAATATTAGTTCTTTATCTATATACACATTTATATAATTATAATAACCTTAAAGTTTATAAGAATGAATGAGCGATCGGAATGAATGAGAAAAAAAAAAAAAAAAAAAAAGAAAAAAAGAAAGAAAGTGAAGTCACTATGATTAAAGTCTTATATACTATCACCCCAGAACAGATATACAATCTAGTGGGGGGATAAAATCCACACAAATGCAATCTTATCTGCTTCGCAAAAATCAATTGTATTGTTTTTGGATAATTTTATAATAATAATAATAATAATTTCCAGCATCCTCATAGCATGCCGCGAGTCTTCTTCCGCTGCATCCAGTTCTTCCTGCATCGCTGCTCGTTGAAGGTCCATGTCAGCCTCTTCTTCGATTTCTTCAGCCGCTCTGCGCGCCGTGCGCCGCGCAGCCACTTTTTTCAGTTCCGCATCCAATTTATTTTTATCAGCTTTTTTCTTGGCTTTTTGGAGGTTCACTCTTCGAAGTTCTTCAGATGCTGCTCGCAGTTCCTGAACGTGCTCGCTTCTTCTGCTGCTCTCTGACCAGGCGCGCGATGAAGGTCTTGGATTTTCGGATTGCGTGCTTTTCGAATCCATATTTTTATTTTTCTTTTCTCGTTCTTGATCCAAAGTCACTTTTCTTTCCGATTTTCTTTATTCGGCTTGACGGAGGACCACGATGGTTGGGATTTTTACCCGGTTTGCATAAACCCACTTTACTTGTGAATTTACGCGACCCCCTTTGTGCTGGGTAATTACCCCTTCGATTATCTTCAATGGTTTTCACCTTGGACTGTATTCAAATGGTAATCACTCACCAGCTAGGTTGGTTTTTCTCTCAGGGGTGGTTGTCTCGAACGATTGGTGGATTCCAACCTCACAAGGAAATTAGTTCGGCGAGAGGCTTCCGTGATAGAACCTCACTTTCCTCAGGTCACGCAGGATAAGCTTCCGTCGAAAATAAACACTTTTTATTCGCGAGACTTTCTTTTATTCGGTCACTTATCTTTATTTTTACAGTGAGTTCCGAGTACTTATAATTTACTACTAAGTCCCGGTGCTTGGATCGCGGCGCGTTCACGCTGACCCTTTGCCAATTTACAACTGAAGCTTTCGCTCTTTTCTGTCGTCGATCGCCATTACATTTTTTTTTTAAGATAGCGACCGCCCTTACCTCTCATTGGTCTAGATCCTTCCAGAAATTTCTAAACACACCCCTATTACTGCGCCGCACACGTTTTGTCCAATAACGAGACAGGGCGCACAAACCAGACACAACCCCGTGTGAAAGAGACATCGCAATCATGCTTCCTCGCTTGCACGCTAGAGCGAGAAGCGAATACACTAGTTGTCTCTGTCTTACATTTAAACATTTTATAGACATATTATTTGCTTAATTTAAAAGAAAAGAATCTACCCTAGTACAGGCATTAACCTAGTTGGGTAGTTTTTTAAGACATAATTTTCGTACTACTTCCTCTTAAATAAAGCATTATTATTATTATTGTTATTACAGATTCTCGTCGCAAACGCCACCGTTCCCGAGTACATATTGTCTTAAACATAGGTTAGTTTCAGGTCATTAGTAACAAGTTAATATTAATGTTAGATCGTTAATTAGGCTAATTAAGTTGTCTCTCCTAGCGCTTTACTTTACATTAAACGAAATACTATATGCTATGCTTAAATTAATTAATCATGCAAGTTTCTTTACATTTTAAACTATATTATTTCTAGGGGGAATTGTGGGATTTGGAGTATGTATGATTTTTTGTAACGTCCACGGTTTTTATTTCGTAGTCTTTTGCCAGTCGCCTCGCCAGGGAATTTATCGTTACCATGTGTTACTAAGGGGTCCTTTTCACGATTTATTTTGAATGGGAACGTTGTCGGTCCCTGGATTCTCGTGTTTCAGGGTCGACCGCTCGTTTATTTTATATTTTATAGCCCCTTTCTGTCCTTTCCTTTGAGTTATCAGCTATTTTTCAAGGAATCTCATATCCTCGGCGTCCGTGACTAATTATGTTTCCTACCCTTTGTAAGAGGGTCTCACTTTTAGGGAAGATTTATCGACCCTGGCGTCCGCTCTTTCGGATATTCTGAACCATATATATATATATATATATATATATATATATATATATATATATATATATATATATATATATATATATATATATATATATATATATATATATATATATATATATATATATATATATATATATATATATATATATATATATATATATATATATATATATATATATATATATATATGATAAGGTTTGTAAAGATATCCGTTTATAGGATGATGTTTTTATTTAAAATAAAATTAGTAAAAGCTACTTAAAAAGTAACGAAGGAAATCCCAGCTTGTATTGGGAAATGCTTATGTTTGAATGAGATATACTTAGGATGTGCACGACTTTCGACGGTGCAATGTAAGTTTAAAGGTCCTTTTGCAGTCGACTAACGATCACTATTCATCCATATATCTCATAAATAGGGCTTATCCTTATGCAACACAAAATGCCTTCAATTGAGACGAATTAAGCGAAAAAATAAAAAATTAAACTATTGATCACTTCGGCAAAGCCGTTTTCTAAATGAAAGTGACATAATGAAATAATTCAAATTTCGAATGCTACCAACATTTAAAATATGATACAATTGGCTGAGTTTGTTACCAACGAGCCATTAAATCGAAATAAAAATGAAACTTAATTTGTTTTTTCTGAAAAACAGTATAAAAAGCGCTAAGGACGATGCGCTATCTATCGCTAGGTAAATTTTACCTCAATTTTACGTCAAACTTTTATTTAACAAACAAGTGAACTAGAAAAAAAATAATTTTTTTTTTTTTTTAAATATATATTTTTTTGTTTTTTTTTAATTTTATTTCTTTTATTAAAAGTTGTTCAGTTGCTCGTACTGATTCACTCCCTTGAAGGATGCCGGTTAATAAAAACTCACCCCGTATAGCATTGTAAACCTGAAAAACCCACTTATATGGTAAAAAACCTGCCATTTGGCGGTAGTTGGCGGTAGTTCCTCGTCACAAGAAATCGTATTCTTTACCTTTTAAATACCTTACAAGTACCTTTGATTGAGTTTTTCGGCCAAATTTCGGTCAAAGGTTGAATTAGGGAACTCGGCCAAAATTTTGTTGGACATTGTATCATCAGCCCAAACAATAAATTTAAAACTCTTCCCGTGCGAAGCCGTGGAAAGGCAGCTTGTTTTATGTATAAATGAAGTTTGTAGGTAAAAATAAAAGAAACCTTAGTAAAAATGACTGCGATACTTGGAAGTCAAATTTTAAAGATTTTATTTATTTATTCATTCAAGATTTCATTCATAAATTATATATATTTCATCCTAATTTCTTTTTCATTTTCATATTATATTGTAAAGGACAGAAGCCTCATTTATTAAAATAAATGAGGTTTGAAATTATCATTTCGATGTTGACGAGACCTCCTCGATTATTGTTTTGATTGTTTTTTTTTGTATATTTCCGTGCATTGTTGTATTGTTGGAAGTAATTGTTTAATTTAAATGCAAATGTCTTGAATAACTTTAACTGGATCAGGTACTATTTTTTTAAAAGACGGTAGTATTACTGGGTTCGACGACCTTATTTGTGATGAACCAACAAATGAAATAAGATTTTTGTCGCGTTTAGTCTGTTAAGGGATTCAGAGGTGGAAAACTCTTTGTCTAGGGCGGACCTTACGTTTCCGTACAGCTTGGGCCTGGTGACCTATTTGTTATTTTGGGTCGGCTCAACTCACGGTTCATCTCCCACGGAAAGGACTCTGTGAACTTTGCCTGCGTGGGATCGGATATTCCAATCTGGGGAACACCTGGGGCGGTATGGGCGGTTTACGCATCGTGCGGTGGTATAATCCATCTTATATAGCCATCATATATATATAGCCATCTTTAAAACTATCCGTTGGCCATTCGATCCCAAGTGACCCTGACGGTCAAAAGGCGCCGCGGATCCGCGATAAACTCAATCTATGAATTACCGTTAACATCAGGTAGAGGTCGCGCAAGCGACTTCGAATCTTGGACCAGACTGGAGGAAGGCGATATCCGTTCAAATCTGGTAGTAATGGGGCGAGGTCGGCACGCTGTTTCTCTTTCCAGTGCCTCGCTGTAGGGCGTTGGACTCTTGCGGGCTCGTCGGTGTAGTTAGTTAGTGGATTGTTTTTGTACGCTAAGTCTTTCACGTTCACTCCTTGGGAGACAGAACGACCTGATGCTTTTATAACTCCCTGGGGTGGCAGGTTCGCCTGTTGTGTGTGACACCCCCAGTATGTGCGAAGTCCGCCACAACTACGCTGCGATGCGGTAATTCATGCGACTGCTAGCTGAACTTCGCCACGCAAATGTCAATTTCGTCTCGACTTCCTAGAGAGCTCACGTAAGTAAGTGCACGTCGTAAAGCCCTCGCGACGGTTTGGGAACAGTTTACGGGGAGATAAGGGCGAAAGCGGGTGAGCGTAGGGCGTGATTGCCGTGGCCGCAAAACGTGTGCACAGCTTTGCTCAGCCGGCGCATCCGCTGAAACCCACACTTGTGCTTCTGGCGTCACATAGCCACGCAGTCGTGCATAGCGTGTGCGTGGCACGCTATGTGTTTATTTGTATTGGGGAGGTAATGGGCCCTTGCTGAGTTGGCCACGGAGACCCATTCTGTTCATGGTTGGTCACACTCACGGGTCAACACCTATCCGACGGCATCCACGCATGAACTGCGAGCCTGGGTAGGACTCTGGCCTTACGGTTAGTTTCCCCTGGGATTCAACCTTCTGGCGCTCCTGGACGGTCTGACTAACAGTCGGGGGAGTCTGGAAGCAGTACTGTTTTCTATAGAGCGGGGGTGGTTGCGGACCTTACGGCGACTGCTCTTGAAACGACCATCGGTTATCCGATCCTGGGTGAACAGCCGGGCAAAGGATGCTGTGGTCCGCGATAGATTCGGTAAACACAGTCTCACCGCTTCGCAAGGGAGAGGACCGCGCAAGCGACCTCGAACTCGTAACCAATCGAGAGACTGGAGTAATCTGGTCACAATTGGAAGTAAGGGCGTGAGTGTAAGCCCGCCGGGTAACACTCCTGGCTATCTCGCGGTTAAGGTGTTGACCTCCTACGGGTTTGTGGCGGAGCTTGACGGTGGACTGTTTTGTCCAAGTCTTCTGCGCTCACTCCAGGGAGGCTCACTCCAGGGAGAACGACTAATCGTTAAAACTTCCTGAGGTGATGGGCTCGCCCGCTGTAGTCGACAACCCTAGTTGTTTATTTGTAATGCAGCTGGTATTGAACAAAGCTAAAGCCACGTGTGAAACGTGGCCGTGCGCAGGAGTCTGTGGCAGCCAGATAAGGTGGAGCACGGATTTCGACCGACCACTGCACGTGGGGTTATCTAGGGATGATGATTAATGAATGGCATGTAATGTTAAAGATACATTCGAAAGTCAGAAAAAGCATCATCGAAATAACTATAATTCGTCTTCTGGCTGTGCATGTGTAAATCATCTATAAACTATGTAGAAGATTACCCTTCAACCCAAGCTTATAGCTGATTGGCAAGAGAGAGTTACGACTTCTACGTCCAATCATCGCTACTCTTGGAAGATACGATTATCCAACGATTACACCTAGATGAGCCATCGTTGCATCTCGATAAAACTCTCGCCAGTCAGATATAAGATTTAAGAGCCCTTGTTTGCTATGAATCTTCTAATTGCGTTATTCATTATTATACTACATAAGTGTCGTCCCATTGCAGCAGGAAGGAAACATTCGAGAATGTGTATAAAGACAGCGCCCTGGGGCGGTGTTGAAACTACACAAGAGTCGTTTCACACGATCCGACAGCGATTACTCTGTCAAATTACTCGCGTTTGATGTGAGCGCCTTTTTATACACAAGCTTATTGAATGTATTGAAACTGCCGACATTTTACCGCCGCGGGACGGCTTATAAACAATGTAGGGTGAGCTCACGACATCAACAGAGACGAACGAAAACGTGGATAATAGAAATAAACGTTCGACGCAGCTTAGACTAATTTTCTCTTACTACACGACTGCCCAAGAAAGGAGTGTTATGTGTTCAGGATTCATCTATGCATGTTTTCCGTTTCTTTATTCCACCATAACTTCTAAACGCTTGAACCGATTTAGAAGTGTGTCGTATTGTTAGAATTGTTTTGTCCTCCCGAGTGTCATAGGGTACGTGCCGCGACGCCTTCCTCTCATATAACGAGAAAGCAGCGTCATCATTTGACAGTTTAGCTTTTTTTTGTTCTTCCTCTTTGCGGCCGCCGGTAATAGATCCGGCAGGCCTAGTAACGAAGAGAAATCTTTGGAATATTAATTTAGCAAAAGAAATTATACAAGTTTAAATATTACACTACACAAAATATTACCGTTTTTGGTTTTTACGAATTTATTCCAATCCAACATTTTGGAAAATTATAAAACTACGCGATTCGGTATGTATTAATGATAAAACCCGATATTTTATTCCATCATAACTTCTAAACGCTTGAACCGATTTAGAAGTGTGTGATATTGATAGGATCGTTATGTCATCCCGAATGACAAAAGTTACCTAAACTGTCCAAATTTAAAAAAAAAATACTTGTCTAAATGTCTAAATGTCAATAAATTAACATAAATAGATCGTGTTTAATGTCAAATAAAAGTTCTGATTGAGTACATTCCGGAAATATACATCTATCTATGTATATGGAGAAATACACAAACCACAAATATTTTATTAAAAAAACGCAATACAAATACATTACAATAATTCAGTTTCTGTACAATAATTCCATAATAATTCACTTTCCGTGAAATTTCACAATAATTCACTTGACTATAATTCACGTTCACTTTCACAATAATTCACTTTCTGAACATTTTTTCACAAAATAAATACAATAATTCACTATCTGTAACGGCAGTCGTGTTATTTATTCTATTTAATATATTTACTTGTTAAAATATCATGACAGTTTTGAAGTCAGTGTTGACTAATCAAAGTTAAAAGTGTCGACATAGGAGGTTCGACGTAATATAAGAGGATTGTGAAATAACTTAATAGATTATAAGTAGGATAGAAACGAATTTACCGCGTGAAATTTGTAGCACCCGACGTTTCGGTGACGTTGCAGCCGCCGTTGTCCAGGGTAAACTGAAAGAGCTGTCAATCCGTTGTTATGCGGGTAGGCCACATACCGCTGCCGCCACTGCGTAGGTTATAACGGCCGGAAACGGAGCGCGCGAATTTCGATAATCCGTCTTGCACACAACACTCACTGGATCCTGTCTTACGTCCTTGCGTTCGGCGTTCGGCGGCGGGAACATTTTAAGAAGAGGGTTCCACGTAGAAGAGAGTTTGTAACCGTCGTCTCTATTGAAGTTCGGGGTTCTTTTTATTTCAATGGCTTCCCGGATCATGCGAGGAAAGTAGAATCGTTCCTTGGATAGCAAAATGGGATTTTGAAACTGCATCCAGTGGTCACTTCCGCTATCCAATATATGTTCGCAGATCGCCGATTTTTCTCGCTGAACGTTTTTAACAGCTTCGATGTGTTGTCAGTCGCGTGGCCAGTCAGTCTGCAACGTCACCGAAACGTCGGGTGCTACAAATTTCACGCGGTAAATTCGTTTCTATCCTATGTATAATGCCAAACAAGCACGATAGTCTTCGATTTTATACTTAATAGATCTTAATACACATTTCTTGGCCTAGGTGGTTGTTGGGACTTCTTTCACTATTGCTTCGGCGTAGTTATATGTATGAAGCTATTCATCAACGTGACAAACTGTATATTTATCTTACCACATAATCACGTACTTTTTGCTGTTTTGAAATTTTCAAATGGCTGTCAATCTTAAGTAAGTATGGCTGGCTCCATTGAAAGTGTTTGTCGGGTATCTATACTACTCTATACTATTTTTTTTGAAATGGAAACTGTGTCTCAGTAAGTCACGTGGCGCGTGGGCACCTTGATTTTTTTTTGGCGGGCTGTCATTGTGTCATTCTAGGAACATGCTCCAAAATTGAAACTCGGACGGCGACGATCTTTTGAGCTGACATGTCGGTCACGTCAAGTCCAATTCGTCGCGCTAACGGTTTCCAAAGATTAACCCGTAAATATACACCAATCAAACAGATATTATTACTCATTTTAAATACCCAGCGCACTATAAACACCATTTTGATAGTGTGATCGTGTGACATAGATGTGACCTGGGTTTGGAAAAAAAATAATTATAACAGTTTTTATTGCAATAACAAAAGGCATTTTACAGAGAATTTTCAACAAAAGAAAAGAGCTCAGATACCAGTCTAGGGCCGTTTTCTCAAAGTGATACATCAGCTTTATTTTCAAAAATGAGTTTATAATTGTTTCATGTTCTCTCTGAACAAGACATCAGTGAAAGGAAATTTTCAGAAAACGATTTAAGCAAGCACAAAATACAGTCTCTTTCATAATCTTTGTGATCATCTTTCCAATCTTTTCTATATTGTATTTTTTGACTATTTCTATAATTTATGACTTTGGTTATTTATTTATTTTCATTGCCTACGCCCAATTTAATTTAATTTTGGTTGTTTTGTTTCCGACGGTTAATCATTTTTTTTTAATTGTAATAATTTATTTGATAATAAATTAAAATGTAATATTTTGTAAATGTAGATGATTTTTTATTGATTGGAATTTATGTTATTTTATTAGTTACGTTTTTAAATGACTGTATTTCTTTACCCTAAACGGGTTTTTCGAAGAATCAATATGACTGGATTTTAATTCGATTCGTAGATAATCTTTGATTCTGTGTCGAATAAATTATGACATTAGCGAAGCTGTTAATACACAGATCTATTAGGAGATAATAATAAAGAGAACCTACCAATATAATTTTCATTTATTTTGTATAAGAGTCGAGGAACCAATTATTAAGCAAGTATTATTATGAAATATTTGGGTTTTTTTACTGATAATTTTTATAGATAATTTTTTTACTGTACTTAAAACTAAGAATGATCGAGGAGGGGAAATTGGGAGAGGAAGGAGAGAGAAAGGGGAGAACTGGGTACTTCTTATAAAAATAGTACTTTTTGAGGTGAGTTTTGAATGATTCTAATAAAGGCGAGTTTCGTATATTTGCTGGGAGATCGTTCCAGAGCCTTGCACCATAAACAGATAAAGCTTAGGAGTCGAAATCAGTATTATAATAAGGTATTTTGAGTAAATTGTCATAGGCTGACCGAAGTACAAGACCGTGGTAACCTAATGCTTCGAAAAGCTCGTGAAGATAAGATGGTGGATGATAGGATGTTTCTCCCTTGGCATACTGGCAGCCACTTTAAGTGTGCCCTATATTGGGACACGTGATCATACTTGCGTAGACCGAAGATGAATCGTATGCATTCATATGGTAGTTCAAAAATATCTTAAAATCGATAGTCAGATCACGCAGGCGGTCAGTAGCCAAGGTTCAAAATACTCTCAAACCGAAGAAGATAAGACAGGACAATAACGACGACTTAAGTCTCTGCGTGTCATCACGTGCTTCGTCGGCCATTCCAACAGTTACGTGACTGAAATACTCATACATTAGATAAGTACATACGTATCTTGAATCCACTCACTTACTTTCTTGGCGATCCGAGCTTCGCATGTCGAAAAATCGGAACATAGATCAGATTTTCCGGTAAATTATCCAGATATCGATATCTCTATCTCTCGTTATAGGTTGGTTCTATTCGGTGATTTGTTCGACGAGCCATGTTTAGGACCGTGACTTCTTCCGCTGCGCAATTGCCCTTTAGCGGGGCTTCGTGTGCGACGGGTACACTGACCCGGATTTCTGCGCTGTAGTAGTATTATACAAAAGTGAATATTTACAACTTTTTTTTCGTATAACCAAATGTGGCAAAGCGTAACAACGGACTTCGCAAGTGGGTACGAAATTACCCGAACGGACTTCGCAAGTGGGTACGAAATTACCCGTTCTCTTTTGGCATATTATACCCAAACGTGGCTATCCTTCAAAATCTAGTTTCAATTTCGCCATTAAACAATCGCCCGAGTCCTGTCGGACCGTTTATTTAAAACGTATTTACGTAACGTTCACATATTTTAGCATCACCAGAAAAACGTATCATCTTGCTATCCACTAGTGTCTACATTTCGAGGTCGATTGAGAGAAGAGAGATTCAGATTGCGTAATACTTTCTGATTTTTTATTTAAAATATTTCCCGCTGCTTCTAAGATCGTTTCTATTTCTTGCGAATAATCAGTATAGCCATTTATTTATTCATCCAACTATTTACATTAGCCGACTTTTACTATTACGATTACTGTGGCGAAATTGCCCGCACGCACAACCACTTCTCATTGAAATTAATTTTAAAACTTTTTCTTGATTTAGATATTAGACTGTGATGTTGTTTTAGATGTTAGACTTTCAAGACTGTTAAGAAAATATATCAGACTGTTGGACTTTCAAGATGACAGACACAATGGGATGGTTGTAATTCTCCAATAATTAGGAATAGATGACAATGACTTGCGTATGATTCTTACCCATCACGGGCACCAAAGAGCGCCCATCAAGATCAGATAGAATATTTCTAAAGAGGTCGAGATATTATACGGCGGGGACTCAGACAGGGTTCCATAATATTACCTCTACTTTCAATATTTACTCTGAGTTCACCTTTCAGGAATACTATACATTAATCCGAAAGTGGGACAAAGTAAATGACCTAATCATCAATACTGTAGAGTTATCGCCTACAACGGACGAACCCGCCACCTCAGGAAAGTATAACGATATTGATAGTTACTTTAACCTAGAGTGAATGTAGAGACTTAGGGACGAAAACATTTCACCGTCTAGCTACGCTCAACTTGCCCGTAAGAGTCCAAAGCCTTACCACGTGGCACTGGAAAGTTGACCAGCAGACAGCCTCTTGCCATTTCTCCGTCCTCCAGTCTGGTCGCGCATTTGAAGTCATTTACGCCGCCTCTACCTGATGCTAGCGTTGATTCAGTTCGGACTATACGCGGACCGTGGCGCCCTTTACCCGTCAACTCACGCGGAATCGGGGTTTTTTATCGGGTCGTTTCAAGAGTAGGTAACATCAGGTAAACAACCACTCCCGCTACTTGGGACACGTATCAGGCCATTCCCAGTCCACGACCAGCAGTGCCCGAGGTGCTCCACTAGAGGATCCGATCCTACCTGTCCACAACCCAGCTGTCCTCAGAGTCTGTTCCCAGAGTCCTTTCCAGGTTCGTCGCTATTTAAGGAGGCTACCGGATGAAAGAGGAACCGTGAGTTGAGCCGACCCAAGATAACAAACAGGTCAGCAGGCCCAAGCTGCACGGAGCCGTTCGATACCACTCATCAGATCAATGTTAACCTACGCTTTAGAAACATGGACGAATAAAAGTACACTAGATGTATATAAACGCAAAGCATTCCGCATGATCTTAAGTGCCGTGCAGGAGGATGCTGTGTGGAGAATAAGAATATACAAAGAACTGGATAACCTGTGTAATGACGTGCATGGTGTGAGATTCCTAAATAATAAAAGGTTCGGGTGGTTAGGGCATGCGGAGAAGATAGAAAATGAACAGCCATTGAAACGCATTTTTTGTGGAAAATCTGAAGGGCGCCGTAAAGTTTGACGACCAAAACTGCGATGGCTTGATTATGTGGTTAAAGAAGTTAATAAATGCACTTGGAGTAAACAACTGAAAAACTATGTAGAGACAACTTCGCATGTTATACATCATTCATCTAATCCGCCAGAAAAAAAAACAAATTTCCCGCGCGTGGTATTGCCACGCGCGAAATCATGGGGTCAGATATATTTGACAAATCACATGTACCTATGTACTAGCGCATCGGTAAATCAGTAACTCAAAAATCTCTAAATCCAAAACCCAGAACGCAAGAAGCCAAGACTCACAATGAGTTGCAGCACTAGTGACGACGATGAAGCGGTATTTGGCCCGATTGTGTTCCTTGGTAAACTAAATACGCAATTAGTGCATGCCAGCGAGACAGGGCAATATGTTAGAGCGGAATATAAAATGAACGTTTGTCTTTTTTCCAGCATAGAACTACCAATCGAGCGTAGAATGATTTCAAACTCATGCAGATGGTTTTATGTTCGACAGATAGTTTTTGTGCGGGAAAAGATAGGATCTTTAATTTTACATTCCGATCTAACTATTTTATAAAGCTTTTATTAGCTTGACCTGTATGTGTGTGACGGAATCTTTCAAGTTCATCTTTGCTAACTTCCCGACGTCTGATTAATTTTATACATAACATTTTGCAAAATTCGATGCGCCATCTAGCAGTAGGTAAATTGTTTATTGGAGATATTCTACCTACCGCTAGATGGCGCAGCGCGCTCAATGCTTGACAAACAGTCAGGTAATTGTAATTTTCAAAGATTTTTTTTTCTGTATTTTTGTTTTAAAAGTGACAAAAGTTGCATATTTGCTTGTATTGACCCACCTTCTTCAAGGATGCCGGTTAATTAAAAGTCACCCTTTTTAAAAATATCATATTAAAAAATAGAAAAAATAGAAAAAAACACGCTTTAATTATTATTATTATTTTCGTATACATATATGTATGTGTATGTGTGCATATATGGATACATATTTTATCTATAGATGTATATGAGTATCTATCTATATTTGTATATGCGTAAATATTTGTAGTTTCATATTTGTCGATTTAAAAATAAGTACTAACTATAGTTTAGGTTGACAGTGCACACTTAATATAGTCATTAAAAGTCTGCCTTAGAACAGGCCTAGGCCTAGATAGGCGACTGAGTCAAACATTAAAAATAATGTCGCATCAATTTCTTGCTAACATCTTACTTACAAATATGACATTAATTGTTTACTAGATGTGTTACTAAATAAAATAAAAAATAAATGAATAAATAGCAATGTGAACTAAAAATTTAAAAGATAATTTTGAAATATAACATTATTGTTCAACAGTGATAAAAAGTGCCCTTACTCAATATAGTTAAATGAGAATATAATGATCAAAAAAAATTTTTTTTAAAAAAGCGTGGGGTGTTTGATATCAATTGTTATAAATATTCCATTGGTACCTATTTGTATATATATAGACTTAATTAAAGAAAAAGTAGATGTACTTAAATTCTATGAAAATTTCTACGCCATTTTAACTGCAAATAAACGAACCGAATTACATTGAGGTTGTTTGATGTCCACTATTATTACTTGTCTTGATTGCATGGATGGGCTAATCTTCTGATATTTTCCTTCCTCACCTCACGTTATGCATTTACTTTTCAATTTAGTTGCCGCATAAAAAACTGTAACTAATGGACTCATCTTGTTTTTTTTATTTATATTAAACATGTCTCGGTGAATGAGAATCTCGTCACACATTACAAGGAAATAAAAACAGTGGCGGTGGTGTGGTTAAAGTGATTGCCTCTGAGGACGGCGGTGACCGGTGGAATTTTGTTTGGCGGTATCGTAATTACAGGGGCATAGGTCTTATAACTATGCGGCGATGATTAGAGGTGCGTGTTGGTAGAGACTCTTGGGAGCTGGGAAGATTGTTTCGCAAAAGAACGAGATTGGACCATCACGCCGACGTAAACGCAATATACGGCCTCCTAGATAGACCTGTCCCAAAAGTAATGTCTCCAAGCTCCTTCTTGGCCAATGGAAATTTTATTTTTCTAAGTTAGTAAAACTGCTGTGACCGTCAGTTTCTTCTCTTTCTAAGAAAATTTGAACTGGCCGGATCGGACTTTTACTACCTTCGTGACACGCGAACAAGATGCGAGCGTCAACGTCTCAGCGTCCGCCTCCTTCACCGAAAGTGAAGGCATCGTCAGTTTTCACGAGGTTTTACCGCTGTACGCTGAAGAAGAGGCGGCATTTTTGGACTTAATAGCGACAGAGGATGAAATGTGGGTCTACCGCTTCACGCTAGAATCGAAACAACAGTCAATGAAGTGGAGGCATTCATTTTCACCCAAAAAATAGGAAATTTAAAGTGACGCAATCTGCCAGAAAATTTATGGCAACTATCTTCTGTGACAACTAGAGTTTTCAACTACAGCGGGCGAGCCCGTCACCTCAGGAAGTTTTAACGATTAGACGTTCTGTCTCCCCGAAGTGAGCGCAGAAGATTTGGACAAAAACAGTCCACCATCAAGCTCCGCCACATGCCCGTAAGAGGCCAACGAGGTTAGTCAGGGCTAATGGGCAGAGCTGTTTTGGGAGCTAATGGGCCCATGCTGGGTTGGCCACGTAGACCTATTCTGTTCAGGGTCGGTCACACTCATGGGTCAACACCCATCCGACGGCCTCCACGCACGAGGTGCGAACCTGGGTATGACTCTGGCCCTGGTCAGTCTCCCCTGGGAATCAAACCTCTGGCGCTCCTGGACGGTCTGCGCACCGTGCGGCGCAAGCCAATCAATTGTGCCCTCTGACTAACAGTCGGGGGAGTCTGGAAGCTGTACTGCTACCTATAGAGCGGGGGTGGTTGCGGACCTTACGGCGACTGCTCTTGAAATGACCATCGGCCATCCGATCCTGGGTGATAGCCGGGCAAAGGACGCCGTGGTCCGCGATAGATTCGGTATACACCGTTTCACCGCTTCGTAAGGGAGAGGACCTCGCAAGCGACCTCGAACTCGGAACCAATCGAGAGACCGGAGAAATCTGGTCACAATTGGTAGTTAGGGCGCGAGTGTCGCCCGCCAGGTAACATTACTGGCTATCTCGCGGTAAGGCGTTGGTCTCTAACGGGTTGTGGCGTAGCTAGATGGTGGACTGTTTTGTCCCAAGTCTTCTACGCTCACTCCAGGGAGATAGAACGACTAATCGTTAAAACTTCCTGTGGTGACGGGCTCGCCCGCTGTAGTCGACAACCCAAGTTGTTAGTCAGAGTGCACAGTCGATTGTCTTACGCCACACGGTGCGCAGGCCGTCCAGGAGCGCCAGAAGTTTGATTCCCAGGGGAAACTGACCAAGGCCAGAGTCCTACCCAGGCTCGCACTTCATGCGTGGAGGCCGTCGGATGGGTGTTGACCCGTGAGTGTGACCAACCCTGAACAGAATGGGTCTTCGTGGCCAACCAGCAAGGGCCCATTAACTCCCCACTCCTTCATAAAGAGACGATAAAATCCGTGTGGTAAACATAGCTTGACCTATTCCCCCCCCCCCCATGTAAGTTTGAATAAGGAAATGCTGACCTTCCCCCCTCCCCCAACCTAGGGTTGATTTTGAATAAAATAACATGCTAAATTTACATGGGCCGTATACCAATTTAGCATGTTAAATATTTCGACAATAGCAGTCTGCTTACGTCCTACATGAACTGAACGTATTCGAAATTTGTTATGATTGTGTTGTCATATTTTTTATGATTATGATTCTGATTTTACTGCCAAAGTAAATTATTTAAATTTAATCCTTATGTTCATTCTGACAATTCTGATAATTTTGACGGATGCTGGACTTATCGGCTGATAACAACTGGCGATAACGGCCAGCGTTTCATGGCTGGCCAGCCATGAAAATATGCTTGATATACTTATTTTAAGAAAGAAAGGATTTTGAAAAAAAGTATTACGACCTGTCATTCGACATTCGATATAAACGACATTCGCCGATTTATAGCTGATCCGCTCTCTCCCCCGCTGATGTTCGACATTGACTCGTCATTTTAACAGGAACGAGAAACGGATCTTACCGCATGAGACTTCGACATTTATGCAATCATTATATAAATGTCAATTTTGTATTTTCAGTCCTTGCATTGTTCAGTTCTGACCATCAAGTTTTCTCACAATTGTCAACTGGCTGCCGGTAAAATTGTAATGTCCATTTAAATACATGTAATTCTGCCTTTGGTTCGTGTTCATTCGGCGGAATGTCTACAAGTAGGCATATATGTACCTATAATAAACACTCAATGTCGCACTGAGGGTCAATTTTGGCGAAGGGCTCCGCTGATATGCATAAAACCAACGTTAAAGATGTAATTTAATATGCATTTCACTAAAGCTAACGTTCAAAGTTATTACCTACCAAATAATTAGTATGAGTTCGAAATAAAACAAAAATCTAAATAATTCGAAAACATGACTGATAAACTAAATAAATATTTCGGCAAATTAATATATACCACCAGTAATTTTCGTAAAGTAGTACAAAAAAACGGAATCTAAAAATCAACTTTCTTCTTTTTATTCTTTCTTTTTTAAAACCTTTTTCCTAAACCTTATTATTTAAAAATCATTATTTGTTTTTTAAAATTCATAATTAATTATTTTCTTAAATAAATGATTCTTTACTAAAACTTTCTGACATTTTAATTATATTATAACTTGGACTATTTTTAACTGATCATTGTTAATAATTATAAAAACTTTTTTTATTATGTTGTTGTTTTTTTAATTGTTGTAATAAAAAAATGTTTTTAGCCTTTTATATTTTTTTACGTATTCACACACTAATTAATGTAGCCCTATGTTTATAGAATGTCCGCCTAAGCACAAGCTTTTTCTAGTTGGGCGATATCGGACAGTAAACATCATGTAATCGTTTTAATTCTTTCTGTGGATTAAGTAATTTAGTTATATAATATTCGATTTGATGTTTTAAATTGTAATTTGCAGTTCTCACAAGATTTGGAATATTTTTAAGTAAAACTTTGGTCACTTAAACTCCAGACCTTCATCTAAATATTATTGTAAAAGGACAATGGGCAAAAACATACCTGGGCCCAACTCTTCAATAACAATCACTTATTTACCATTGTAAATTCATATTCATATTCATATTCATTTTATTAGTATACTGGTATACAAGTCAGATACAGATTAGCAAACATTCATACATATTAGCAAACAAACATTTTTTTATCGTAAAGAAAAGATAAATTAAACTAAACAAAACGAAGGAAAAAACACAAGAATAATTTAAAAAGAAGAAATACAAGACAAAATGCAAAGAGATCATTAAATGTTTTTGCCACCAAAGCATTTTAGACTTCACCCGAGTAATATTCCTCCAGTGAGTAAAACGCCTCAAGGGGCGAACACACTATCGGACGCGTCCGTTAGCCGCGGCTTATGGGCGCGATTTGTGTAATGAATTTCTATTGAGCCGTGCACATTATCGGACGTCAGTCGCGGACGCGACCTCGACGTCCGATAGAGATCTGGCAAGCCACGTCCCAAACGACTGTGCATACTGTCCATAAGCCGCGGCAGTGGACGCGCCCGATAGTGTGTTCGCCCCTTTATCTGTAATGTAGGTATCTCTTAAGGCGTCTCCTAAACACGTCAAGGGATTGCGCCTGTCTAATGTGCTCGCTGAGTTTGTTGTAAACCGCTGGGCCGGCGATATAGGCTAGCCTCTCCGACTTGGATAATGCATGACTTACCGAACGTAGCATGCTACGGGATCTTGTTGGATACTGATGATGCACACTATTCACTTGAAATCGGCTAGATTTCTGCGAACGAACAGCGCTACTTCCATTATATAAATGGATGGCAGCGTCATGATGCAAAGATCTCTAAACAGAGGCCTAGCTGGCGTATCAAGCGCCACACGCGCTATTGTGCGGACTGCACGCTTCTGCATAACGAAAGCCCTCTGCCGGTCGGCTGCTCGCCCCCATAACTCCGCGCCGTACGTTAGCAGTGGATGAACGTATGCAATCTAAAGATCTATTTATCTAGAATATTTATGAGTTACTACAACTTACCTCAATTATGAGCAGTTTCGGAGTTTTAAAGTTCGGAATCTTCTTAAATACGGCTAATTACACGAACACCCCAATGTAATACTTGAAATATATTATTCGCAGGGAAGATCCATCAAAGATAGTATATCAGGATGTTAGGTCATTGGGCACACCATGTTGGATAGCTGACCTTAGCATAATATATAGTCGGTAAACAGGGCGGCAATGAAATCATGAGGCACATAACAGTACAAGCAACATTTCTCAGTGCTTTTCCTCCATATACTGTTGACAAAACGAAAATGAAAAATGAAAATGAAATTCCGATCACTCTTAGAAATATATACGTTGTACTCCATACAGCGTATGTACTATATCGTTCCGGGTATTCTGCCATGGTTTTCGTTTAAATAGTTTTAAAAATACAATGCCTAGATGTATTGCCGTAGGGGATATCATAACCATATTTAATAGGATATTAGGATATAACTCAGAAACAGCTCATAATTGAGATCAATCGTTCTACTAATAAGTCTATACTAATATTATAAAGAGTTAAAGTTTGTGAGATTGTAAGATTGTAGGAAGTAATCTCTGGATCTACTGAACTGATTTTGAAATTCTTTTACCAGTAGAAAGCCACGTTAATTGTGAGTGTCATAGGCTATATATTAATCCAAAAAATAAAAAAAACTTTTTCGTGTTAGTCGGATTTGCAAAGTAAGTCGGAGAAAAAACGGTCGAATGAAAACGATTCTTACGAACGCTGCCTTAACCATGAGAGATATACGATTGAGTTCTAGAGAAAAGTAGTAGAGCCTGATAAAGCCTACAAAAAAGTCAGCGACAGCATATGTCTAACTTTTATATTTAAGTCACAAAAAGTAGTTTTTCATATTAAAAAAATAATTTAAATCGTTAGCTCATGTTTATTAGTCATATTATCGACAATTAAGAATTCTTATCAAAATAAGTAAATTTATCGTCTCAAGTGTTTAAAACAAAAGACTTTTCCCTTTTACTGCATATAATTTCCTTTTTACTGCATAAATGGTTAAAGAGATAATACGAAATAGGTATGGAACCGCGACCGTATCTCGGGTTTGAACTCCTGAAAGACAATATATTTTGGTACCAAATAATAACATTGCATCTAATATAGTGTACAGAGAGATTTTGAACAATTAAAATAAACATAATTTATTCATTCATAATCATTTCATTCGTTCAAACTCGGTAATATAGCCAAATTGGCACGCAAATACATACAAACATATGCAGTAAAAATATAAACCTCCTTTTGGCAGTCAGGAAATCAATCATAGCACTCAGTACTAACCGAACCACACTCATAATTTGATCATAAGTAAAAATGTTTACCGCCCAACGAAGTGGCCACGGGTCAGCTAATGTTCTATATAGAGAGATCTTTCCATTAGTATATGATTTACAGCTATTGGAAAAGTGGGCCCAAAATGCGCATTCTCTTTTCTAGTTAATACTTTTCTAATTATACAATTAATTTTGATTATGTAATGTGATGTTTAGGATGGTACCCTCTTCAATAATTCATCTATTACATAAAAGTTATCAATCACTGCTGGCGATACTGTGATATACCTATTTGTTTTGTACGGATTATAACTGGCACGATCGGATAAAGATTATTCACACCCATTTTATAATATTTTCCGGTTCGAATAAAATACCAATGCTTAGTCATACTTAGATACATTATGGTCGTAATCATAGCCGCAATATATGGACCTTGGGTGAGTAATGATTTCTAGCAAAAATAGATAAATTAAATGATGATATAATTTGATATGTGTTTCATGGGATGTGGAAACTGTGGCTATTGAATCAACGAACTATATACGTTTTGAGAATTAAAAATATATAACAACTATGTTTGATATAGAAGAGGTTGCATATTTAAAAAAAATATATCTCTATATTTATAAGAGATATATGATCAGATAGATCAATTATCTCAATTATCAATTATCTCTATATTTATGATCAATTATCTGCCAATTGCTTTTACTGCCATAAATATAGAGATAGAGAATTCTTACTGATCATAATATTTCATAAAAAAACCTTAAAAAAATAATTATAAATACAATAGTTCACTTTCAGTAACTGCAGTAGTGTTTTTTATTACTTTTAATATATTTACTTGTTTTAAACAATATACTGTCAAGAGTACATCAACCTTTATTTACATTGAGGTATAGTAGGTATGTATGTAGTTGTTATAAGACTGTTTTGTTACAAAAGTGTTAAGCTTGAGGTGCCCTTGATTGTGCTGGGAAATTTTGGAAAAAGAAAATGTGTGACAGTAAAAAAAGAGTGGACAATGGACAAACCAAACGGCCCATAGCCACTCGACTGTTGGAACACATCAAAACTATTAAAAACGTAGAGCGATAAAAATCGGCGATATGCGAACACATATTGGATAGCGGAAGTAACTACTGGATGCAGTTTCAAAATCCCATTGTGCTATCCAAAGAACGACGGTTACAAACTATCTACTACATGGAATCCTCTGCATAAAATGTTTTGATACAGGATGGTGTAGTGTGCACAGCGGTTTTTAAAACTTCGCGCGCGCCGAACCCGCCGCCCCACCACCGTTATAATTTGCGGAGTAGCAGCAGCAGTTTGCCGCCTACCCGCAGAACGACGGACGACAATTGACAGGACCTTAGTCTACCCTGGACAGCAGCGGCTGCAACGTCGCCGAAACGCCGGGTGCTACAAACTTCACGCGGTAAATACGTTTTATCGTCAAACAACCGCAATAGCCTTCCATAACTAAAAAAAAAGGTTGAAAATCTCTGGTCTATGAATACAAAAATATAGAGAAGACATCTCTTTAAACGGTGCACTCAAATGAAAGACTGAAATAGTTACTTAAGTATGGTTTCTGAATAGTAAGCGGCGAATTTAGGTCACACTTAAGATGAGACGGCTGTCAATGTCTCATTGCTAACTTCTTTGACGCAAGACTACAACTTAATTAATCTTCTGCTCATCCTACTTTCATTTTCATTCATATTGAGCATTTAATGGGATTGTCTGAGCGCCACTGAGACCTCCTTCTGCGGATTAAGACAGTTAATAAAAATTATGGCAAATTTGGACGACTTTCACGCGACATTGCCCGCCGTTTGAAGATTAATATTTCACTGGCCAAGTGGCGGAAATGTATTTATTTCATATTTATTAGTCGAAAGTGTCTTGAGCGAGACGTGGGCGAGTTAAGCAAATATTTAGGCTTACCTACTCTCGCTTTTTGTACTTATCTAAAGGCATCGAGTATAATACTATAGTTTGGCAGATAACTTAGATAACGCAGAATGGCCTATTTGTTTATCTGGGGAAAATCTAAGGAAATTGTTATGCTTGTCATAGGGAACCCATATTTATACTCCAAAAGACAGCAGTACGAATAATTGTAAAGGTAAAAGGGGAAGAGTCGTGTCTACCCATTTTTGAAAGGCTAAGAATCCTTACCTTAACCTCACTCTATCTCTTTAAGTTACTGACTGAGTTTTTTAAGAATAAAGAAACACATTATAAAATGTTTTCAGATACACATACTAAAAATACGAGAAATATACATTTTTTAAAATACTATGTACTAAACTAAACACAGCAAGGCAAGACACAAAATACTCCGGAAAGTTTAAAAACAATTCAAGTGGAAAGCTTATTCAAAAAAATACTTAAAGGATTCTTATCAGACAAAGCTTTTTTATTCGATCGAGGAGTTTGTTAATTTGAAATGATTTTTTAAATTTGATGGCCATTTTTTATTGACAATTTTAAGTAGCATTTTTTAATTAGTCTGACATTTTCTGATTTTATATTTCTTGATTATTTTTATTGATTATTTTAATTTGTGGTATTAGTAAGTACATCTTAAAAATGAGTTTGAGTATCGCCAGTACTAAAATGTTTATATTGACATGTCCTAAAAGCAATAATTAAGTACGTTGAACTGTATGTAGGTAGGTACGTGGTGATAAATTTTGATATTGTCAAAACGGACTAATAGACTGTAATTTAAATGTACCTAGATATTAAGTTTCTACAATCTGTTCTACAAGATTTTTTGGAAATAAATTGAAATTGAAATTTAATAATCTTTAATTACACTGCATGTACCACTGCACTGTATGTATGTTTACTAGGACGTTAGTTACAAGTTATTATCATGTGGCAATAAGCTCGCGTTTTTACACGACTGCCCACAAAACGGAGTGTTTATGGGTCATGTATGTATGTTTTCCGTTTCTTAATTACTTCATAACTTCTATATATAAATTCCTGAACGTTTCTTACTTCATAACCCACCATAACTTCTAAATCCTTGAACCGATTTATAAGTATGTGGTATTGTTAGAACTGTTATGTCATCCCGAGTCTCACAAGGTACCTTAACTGTTCAAATATCAAGTAAGTAGTTTTATAAATGTACAATTGTCCAAATGCCAATAAATTAACATAAATATATCGAGTTTAGTTTCAAATGAAAGGTCTGATTGAGTATGTTCCGGAAATATACATATATCTATATGTATAAATACATAAACCACAAATATTTCATAAAAACCCGCAATGAAAATAACTATAAATACAATAGTTCCATTTCTGTAACGGCAGTCGTGTTTTTATTCTTTGCTTTATATATTTACTTGGTAATATTTGTGCACTAGCGTTATTATTCCCAGACATATACCAAGGAAACATACCAGACATATACAAGGGCGTACATCAAAATGATATCATAAGTTTTTACTAAGACGAAATAGTTTACGTGTACTAAGATGAAACGACTTTATTTCTCAATTTCTCAATTATTAAATTTCCTCTATTTTGCGATATTAATATATATAACTATTTTTTATAAATGAAAATACGTCAATAGCAAATACTCCGAACCTACTTCATGTTGAATATTTTTCATTGTAGCTCATGCCACGTTGAAATGACGAGTGAAATGAAGTTATCAATTACGCTATTCTTATTTTGCGAGACTGGTACGACAGTTCCACATAAAAAGCATAGCCCATCTTTGGAGGTTTCTTCTTTAATTGCAAAAGCTAATAACGCCTCCAAATATTTGTCTGACAGCCATTTTGACAGATGTAATTAAATTTGTTTAGATCAAGCAACGTGAAAAGACATTCAATTTGACTTAAAAAAAAACTGATATCTCCTGTGGACGCTGTTGTGTTGTTGAATGAAACCTAGATGGAAGTACTGGTGCTATGTTAATAACTAGGTAGTTAAGTTAGCTCATCTTCATGTGCACATCATTCGGCATCGACAAGACGACGAGATATGCTAAAGTTTCCTGTTTTGTTACTTTTTTAAAAGAAGAATATCAGATGGAAATATTTTTGATGCAGTGAATAGCCTTTTCGAATACCCTTTATTATAAAAGCAATATATATTATATTTGCTACCATTTGCTTTACCCCCCCCCCCCCCCTATTAATCCCCCCCCCCCCCTCCATCACAACTTAGGGTCGCTGAAGAAACACTTTTAAGATTTTGGTCCGCTGTTATGAAAACGTTGCCTGCTGACTTAGATAACGAATTCTGATAAATAGTAATGTATTATTTTTTAAAGTTCAAACGAGGTTTTTCCGTGACACATATTTTTAGGGTACCGTATCATAGCGTACAAACGACGCCCTACTTACATGAGACTTCATTGTCTGTACGCCTGTTTGAATGTATGTAACCGTCGATTATGTCGCCAGTTTTAAAGCTATCAACATGAAATTCGGCATGGTCACAGAACTTGCTTGCCAGCACCTATTCCTAGTCCACGAGTCAAAATATATTTTTAAATTTGATTTTATTAAGGAGGACCAAAGGGAATTTTGTAATTACACGACTGCCCAACCAAAAAGGAGTGTTCATCATGTATGTTTTCGGTTTCTTTATTCCACTATAACTTCTATACCTACGCTTGAACCGATTTGAAAGTGTATAGGTATTGTTAGAATCGTTATGTCATACCGATTGTCCATACATTAATATTGTCCAAATATCGAGTAAGTAGGTAGTTGTCTAAATGACCAAATGTCAATACATTAACATAAATTATATCGTGTTTAGTTTCAAATGAAAGGTCTGAATGAGTACATTCTTGAAATATACATCTGCCTATATGGATAAATATACCTACTATAAACTACAAATATTTTATAAAAAGTACTGGAATAAAAATCATTATAAACACAATAGTTCACTTTTTGTAAGGGCAGTCGTGTTTTTTATTCTTTTTAATATATTTACTTGTTTTCGCTTAAGACTGGGCAAGAAACATCAAAAGAAAAGACTAATAGAAAGTAAAATAAAATACTTCAGTAGTTTACATAAACATGACAAACATAATAGTCATAAAAACAAGATTTCGATTTGAAACTCCACTAGTCAAAACGATCGCGAAATCATCGCCGACGCAGCAACAATACAATCAAACGGAAAGCGCTTCATTAGCCAAAAATACACCAAACTCATTATTAATACACTACTAAACACATCAATTTATTAAAAACACTTACCGCTATAATTAACGAAATCCGCAGCTCAATTTCGAAATAAACACCATAAAAATCCAATTCAAGTCATTCAATCTATTAAATGCACAATATAACAATCAATCTCGTAACGAAGGAAAAAGCGGGAAATTTTCACATACGACACCGGTCTTTCGTAATTCGCGGAGCGATTTCGCGCACCAAAGCGACGTACGCTCCCGCCGCGACTCGTAAGAGGAATGCTGTAAAAAATGTCAACATTCAAAAATAAAAACGCAGCAAGATTTTTATATATTGTGGCGCACTCTAGTGGTAGTAATACCAATTATTACGAAACAGACTGCGCGGTTATGATGACGATAGATAGATGGCGATACTGTAAGCAGTAAATATGGGGCTGGCAAATATGGCACAGGACATACGCGATTAGTGTGTCACCCATATCAAATAATCACGACACATAACGATACCTCCTACTTATAGTATTGTAACTATTAAAAATGGTATTTCTGTTTTTTTTCATAAATCGCATTTATTTATGGTATACTTATAACTAATTTAACAAAATTCCGAAATTTGCACTATAAGTGCCATTTAATTTGAAAACCGGAATTTCGTTAAATTAGTATTAAGTATACCATAAATGAATGCGATTTATGAAAAAAAACAGAAATACCATTTTTAATAGTTACAATACTATACGTAGGAGGTATCGATAAGCAAATCGGAACCATGCCTTCATAGTTAATTTCTTAAGCGTTAAATAATTTGGGTTGGTATTGGTTCTTTTAAGTAGGTAAATAATGATGAGAGTTTTCTAAAATATATAATACAAAGATCTTAGGTACAACTTAGATAGTAAAGCAATCGGTCTTTAATTTGAGGGATTCAATGGGTCCAACTTCTTAAACCACTGTTTAAATTTCCTTAGTTTTACGACATCTGTAAATATTCCTTCGTTAAATAAATAATTAACAAAAATACTAATGATTTCAATTACGTTTGAAGATTCTTATTTACTCTCCGTACGTAAGCACTGCCAATGCTTATTTTTATGAAGAACTCATTAAACTTATATTTACTGCTTTTCGTGGTAAATTTATTATAAGTTTCTGCCATTTATTTCTAATATAATATTTTACCGTTATATTTATTGGATTTTACTGACTTCTTTTAATATTGGTTAATTGTATTCGTACGAATTTTGCGATTTCCTAGGTTTATTACTAAAATTCACTCGCTTGGCCGAGGTGCGTGCGAAAATAGTGCCTTTTAAAATCTTTGTTTGTTTTCGCTTTTGGTGTTGGGCTCTTTAGTTGATTAAAATGCATTATTAGAAGCCCGTTTACCTGTTACCATGCCTTTATTCCATTTGTAATAGAATTGTTTTTCGTTCTGTTTGTAACTTTGTATTTTTATTGACGTATGAAATGTACAAAAAAAAAACTACAAATAGAAATACACTGCCCGGTGGCATAGTAGCTAGGTCACCTGATCTTACATATGAATGTTCAATTTTCCGTTGAGATAAAGTTAACGCAATTGCGTTTGTAATCTTGGCGATGGAATGCAATGACAAGATATACACACGTTACCCGCACACATACATATAAACACTTCTTAGTAGGGTTGGTTGTAAGAGATAGTCGTATGAAAATAAATCCGCCCATTGTGAACTCTCGCAATAAAGAGTAGAACCAAAAAAGAACAGTAGCATTTTTAGCTAGTGTTTCACGACTTTTATTACTTTTATATATCTTTCATGTTCTTGAGTGTAATGTATTAATAATACAAACATTTCGATGCACTTCCAAAAAGCAGGTTGTGAAATTTCACAATTAAGAGTAGGAACACTACAAATACATTCAATGGTACAACGCCAATTACATAATTATCAATTGCATGGCGCTAATTACACGGCAAATTGTACGGCATTCGCCTTTTCAGCAGTCACTTCACTGTTTCCAACCTTCTTTCTTTTTACAAAATGGCGGCCGTTGCAGCAGAGGTACGCGTGAGTTCTCGTTGTTTCGCAGCGTTTTTGTTTTCTGGTTGCAATGGATAAATGTGCTAGATATTCACCGTTTTATTATTTATTTTCCAGCCAAGACGTGACCCGATCCACGCGGTGCAGGTGTTCGGAAGAAAGGTGAGTTTTTAACTTCATTTGACTTTAGAAAATATACACGTGGGTCTTGTGCCGATGTGTCGTAGGAGCCGAATCCTAATTCGAAAGGAATTAAAAAAGGACGAAATTCGAAAGGAAGCGTTGTTTATTATGTGCTTTAATGATTGATTGAAGGATGTTTAGTGTTTTTGTTCGTCAGTTTTGATAAATCCGCGTAGCCGAGTTTTTAGGTTATATTCCTTGCACTCCAAAGTGGTTAGAGTTTTTCCATGCTTTTACCACCATTTCACGGCAAGGAGATCGTTTTGAGACCATTTTACCAACCGCCTCGAGGTGTTTCAGTATCGAACGCGGTTGTAATGGTCACTACAGTTTTGAGAAGTACAATAATTGAAGTTTTGGGAAGGTTTCGCCAGTAATGGTAAGATAGTCAGTTTAGGTTCTTCAACATCGACACATTTTATGCAGGCTAGCAAACTCTTCCAGGTTGAAGATGTTTTGGAATTATTGCAGTATAGGTACCTTTCTCAGAAATCGAAAAAACAAAGGGTATTATTGCAGTATAGGTACCTCTTCTAGATTGTTGATTTTTTAACGTCACCAGACTATATTCACCACGCTGATTCCGAATCTGCAATAATATTTATTCGGTCTCAATAAATAAGCGAGATATAGGCATTCAAAAAAGCGCCAAACCCATACATTTCGGTAGTTTTTTTTAAAATAATACATAAACACCTATTTGGCGGTAGGTTAGGTTAGGTTAGGTTAGGTTTTTTTAAAACAACCTTAAAAACTGAGGTAAAAAAAAAATGTTTTTTTTTTTTTTGTATGTAAATTTGGTTTCGAAAATTTACGCGTCCGAAGCTTTTTTCTTTCACATTTAGCATTACAATGATCTAACCTAGTAGTATTTCTTTGTTTTTTCGATTTCTGAGAAAGGTACCTATACTGCAATAATTCCGGAATTATTGCAGTATAGGAACCTTTCTCAGAAATCGGAAAAATAAAGAAATACCACTAGATTCGATCATTGTAATGCTAAATGTGAAAGAAAAAAGCTTCGGACTCGTAAAATTTCAAGACCAAATTTACACTCAAAAAAAGTTTTTTTAAACTCAGGTTTTAATTAAGGTTGTTTTAGAAAAAAACTAATCTAACCTACCGAAATGTATGGCTTTGGCGCTTCTTTAAATGCCTATATCTCGCTTATTTATTGAGACCGAATAAAGATTATTGCAGATTCGAAATCAGCGTGGTTAATATAGCCCGGATGCACAGCCCTGCGTCCAGATATAACTACTCTATCTCGGAAGATGGCCCTTATCGTAGAATTAACTGTTCCATGGGAATCAAATATCCCAAAAGACCACGAGTACAAATTAAATAAATACCATGATCTCGCAAATGCCGTCACCCGGAACGGCTTCACTGTTCACCTTCACGCGGTGGAAGTTGGCGCTCGTGGCCTGCCAGCTAAATCTGTTTCACCTTTTTAAAGATCTTGCTCTCTCCAGGAAAATAATCAACTTCTTAGAAAAATTATCTAAAACTGCGACTTCGAAGGGGGAAGTGAATGGGTGGTAAGGTGACGCTCACATGTGGCAAGACAGCTGTCCTAAACCTACCACAGCCGGTCGTTAGTCCGGAATCCACTGCTCACCCCCCAGAAGTGTAATAATAATATATGATGGGCCGGACTTCGGTCAGTGAATTCCATGGCAGCTCAGTTTGTATTTTATTTTTATTTATTTATGGTGACCTTAAAAAATCACCAATCTAGGAGAGGTTCCTATACTGAAATAATACTTATGCCAATAACTTCCTTACAACTCCCCTAAACCCTGGCCTGTCCTTTAATTTTCATTGTCAAATATGGGAAACCTAGAATTGCATCTTTGTGGCGCAAGTTGTATTTGTAATTCTTATTTTTTCTGTTGTTCTTTTTCAGAAAACCGCCACGGCCGTTGCGTACTGCAAGCGCGGCAATGGTTCCCTAAGAGTGAACGGTCGTCCCTTGGAGTTGGTGGAGCCCCGTCTTCTCCAGTACAAACTCCAGGAGCCTATCCTACTTCTCGGAAAGGTACGTTTTATTGGTTGGTTTTTAAAATATACCTACTGAACTCATTCGCGCTACCTAATAACTTAAACTGATGTTGCAATTCATGTGTCAAGTGATACGTGTGTCAAAGCCTCCAAATGCTACAGGCAAAAATGTAACAAATGTTGTTGCGCTGTTGTTTGGTTGTGGTCTATATCAGTTGTTGCTGCTTGATTCATAGCAGGACCTTTATCTATTATATTATTATACTATCTGCCATCATAACGAAAAAGGGTGCACCTCATTAAAAGTCATAATGGAAAAAAAAATAAGTTTCACTGACTTACTATGACATTTCAAGAGAAAAAAAATAAGTCTAAATAAGATATGTGCAACAATTAGACATTTCATTTGTACTTTATTTAGAGCGACCTGCACCAAACGGTCTGTTAACGCTGCTAATCGCCATTAGCTAACTATTTATTTTATTTATTTATTTATTTTGTATACATTAGGTTTATCACATATCAGCATGGTCATCTAGATACACATTGTACCAGTAACAAGTTTTATAATCAATAAAGAAATTAACACAACCCACATAAGATCATTCTAAATGAACTAAGATACAATTTAATAGCCGTTTTAATTTTGCTTTTACACTGACTTTTCGGGGGATGTCAATGATGACATAGTCAGGTGATACGACTATGTCATATAATCACAGCTGGATATAATCATACCTTGAATGTCTGTAAAGAACTTTTTCCAGAAAATTGAAGCACATCTGTCAACATTTTTGTGAAATCTCAAACCTGCCGCTGCATGTGCTCCCAGCATTTTTATGCTAGTCTTCCGTTCTATTAATCATTTGGCTACAAATTCTTATACTCGGGTAATTGATTATAATACTGACGATTTTGGATTTCTTTTGAATAACCATGTAAGCAACCGCTAGTGATGTTTCATCTGATCCAAGGAGTCAACAATGACTGTCACCAACAACAAACAGTCACAGCAATAACAATATAAAACAATAACCACATCGATAACGAAATCGAAATCGAGGATGCATAGATAACGAAATCAAAGGATGCATAGACTAGCCTCAAAATTGTGACAGTTCTCGCTAACGCAAGCTAACGGGAAATCATGACTATTTTCTTCTTACATCTACCAAAATATTATGTATTTAGCGACTTAGCAAAGTGCGATACAGTTTTATTCACCAAAATTTGTCCTACTATAATAAGATTCCAGAGCAAATGAAAAGCCTTGGAGAGGACCAATTTAAAAAGATAATTATAAATAATTTAGTAAGAAACCCAATTTATGGTATAAGGGAGTTTGAAAATTTTGAGTTTATTTTCCATGTTGATGATCAATGAAATGTGTAAAGTTTTAAACATAATGGTATTATGATAGCTGACATTCTAATTTTCATATAATTTATTATACATCTATTCATTTTTAGAAAAAATACGAAGGCATATTGCTGAATTGACAAAATAAATTTTCTTTGATTATTCTACATAGAATTTGCATTTCTATATTAATATATTATTCTCCCTGACTCTTAAATCACAATAGTATATTTTGATTATTTATATGTAGGTAATATTGAATATAATATTACAGCCATGACAACTATCACGATAGTTATGTTTTTAGCAATTAAATTTTTTGCATTTCATTTTGTGACGCATCCAAGTGTAGGAATGCCCTTTCTTCTGGAGTAATTGATTGTATTGTATTGTATTGTATTGTAAATTAATTCGCGGTTTAACCATAGTTAGTACTGTTAACTGGTTATCTTTCTTCGTTACAAAAATGTTATTTTTCCTTTCAATTCAATTTAATTAAGTAAGACAATTGACCCATTACAACCTTTCGGCGTAGTACCTATTTTATGTCACTCGGGTCGCAAATGAAACTTTCATGTGAGCACACTATCGCACCACTCCTTTACAAATTGGATATTAAATAGGAAATGCATAACTGATACTTAGATCCTATAATGTAGTATGAGCTACAATGACAAATATTTATCATAAATCAGGTTTGTAGTATGTACTTGTCATTAACCCCTCAAATGTGAGGCGTCCCTTAAGGGATGCCTTGGCAAAATGTATACAAAATGTATATAAATTTATATAAATGTAAATGTGCGCCGCTTTATAGTAATCCGCTCTATAGTAATGCTATAGCTCTATAGTAAACCCCGCTCTATGTAAATGTAAATGTAAATATAAATTTATATACATTTTGCCGTAGGCAACCCGAGCTAATCACCATTCATTTGAGGGGTTAATTCTTCATTTACAATAATGCATTACATCTACAGTAGAACTCCAATTATTCGAATCAATTGGGACCGGACCCCATTCGGATAATTGGATTTATTCCGAAAAAGTCTATTTCAATTAATTATTGTATAATTATGTTTAAATTGGAAGAAAAAACTATTTAATATCAAAATTTGTTATCAATATCAATATTAACCCGTTGAGTATGAGTCAAACAAATCTGGTTGCGAAACAATTATCCGTTGAGTACGAGTCGACCAAATCTGGTCGCGCGTTTTTTTCACTTTGACGTTCTCATATTTATTCATAATTATCTAATTGTTTTACAAAATGATATTTCAATATTCTATATTCGAAATTTCAATGCAATCATTGTGCAGTTCTTTTTATGATTGGTGTAGTAGTTACGTAGTTACAGTACTTTAAGGTCGATGTCGCCGAAAATCCTGCAAAAGAGACAGATGCATCCATGAAAATACCCATTTACTCCAAGGGCTAATTAAATGTAAAGGCTGCACTTTTATATATTTAGCGTACTTAGAAAGTGCCGTACATTAGTACATCATCCCCAAGGACAATAGTGCGCGTAGACAGAATCAATATTTTGCGAATCGCAGTACGTTTCTGTCCTAATTGTTTTCCGTTTTAATTTCGGATAATCAGCGATTCGGCTAGTCGGAGTTTGGATAATGTGAGTTCTACTGTATTTTGAAAAATAGAAAAAAATGAGTAATGAAGTCGTTTCGTCTTTGTAAATCTGGTAATAATTCTAATTTATGCCTTTTTTTCTTGAAATAACGCTCATACACAAATATTAGAAATTCAGGCTAACGCACCGTTTTTTTTGATGATTCAAAGACTGCGCAAGATTGCGCTCTTTTTTTATATGATGGCAGATTTATCCTCTGCAGACCGACAACTGTGACGTGAAAATTGTCTAAATCCTCTGATTAACCCCTAGAGCCTTAACCCTTCAAGTCCCGCGACTTCGATATCGAAGTCAACTTAACGCGTCCAGGAAAAGTGATTTGATTGGGTTTTTCGTGTCATTCTTTATGCAGTTGTATTTTATTTAGGGCCGATTTCTATATAGTACTTTTACTCGCAAGTACAGGTTTCGTGGAACCAATAGTCAGTTTTTGACATTTTTCCGTTTCAATATGCAACCTGTAGGCATCGGTTGACCTGTAGGCAAAAGTATCGGTCAACTTTTACTTGCGAGTTACGATTCCCATACAAAATGCGTTTCAATAAAAATGAACGTGACAGTTCGCAAACTTCCGTCGAATTCTCGCTCCCTGATTGGTCGCTCAAATCAGCTGAGAGTTGAGATCTAACAGGTCGATTTTGACGGTTTGAGCCATTGATCATGTGGTTTGAGCTTCAGTTTTATGTTTTTCTGGTGAATTATCAGTGGTTTCGCGCTGTTCAGAAGAGAAAAAGTCGGATGTAAGGGCAAAAATGGCCGATGCAGAACCGAAAATAGATGAGTATACAGTTGGCTTTTATGTTATTATGTAATGAAATATAAGAAATAAGCAAGATTGTCGTATGGCTTGCGCAAAGTAAGGTATATGGACACGAGAAAGTTACGAAAACAATAATCTAGTTGCTATTATAACACTATAACCTAAGAGTATAAATAAGTCGTTTTACTATAACCTATATGCGGGATTTTAAATTTAATTTGATATTTTGACATATTTACTTGGTTTCTTTAAATGTAAATGTAGAACAATGTTATATTTAAACAACATGTAGATGTAGATTTCAAAAACGTTTACCGCTTTTCAAAGACCTACTGATAATATATTATTTTAGAAGCGGACGAAAACCTTTACAAGGGACGAGATGAGGAGGATTGTTGGCTTTGCTTCGAACGCGGATGTCTACACCGCTGAGCATGAGAAAGGGTACTTATTTTTTAAAGAATAGATAACCGTATATTTAATTTCATTTATGTTACAACTTTACAATTGTGAAGGGATAACACACTAAATTACTTAATTTAACATTCGAAGCCCCCTACTGTTACGATTCCCTCGTTCGCATCCCTAAACCTGAACCTTCGTTTCAGAAAACCGAAATTGTAATAGTCCCGTCTCACCGCTAACGCAGTTACTTGGTTTCTTTAAATATAAATTTAGAATAATGTTATATTTAAACATGTAGATTTCAAAAACACTTAACGCTTTTCAAAGACCTACTGATAACACATATTATTTTAGAAGCGGACGAAAACTGTTGGCTTTGTTTCATACGCGGATGTCTACACCGCTGAGCACGAGAAAGGGTACTTTTTTTTTACAGAATAGATAACCGTATATTTAATTTTATTTATTTTACAACTTTACAATTGTGAAGGAATAACACACTAAATTACTCAATTTAATATTTGAAGCCCCCTACTCTTACGATTCCCTCGTTCGCATCTCTAAACCTAAACCTTAGTTTCAGAAAACCGAAATTGTAAACGTCCCGTATCACCGCTAACGCAGTCGATTATGGACAGAAACAAGGAAATGGAGACTATTATAGGACGAATAATCGGTATTACGCTGCAAAACTCACGCTACTCGTGGGTAAATGGTTTTTACAAGGCAATTTTGTTCCGTTCCAAAGATAATGTGAATTTATTCTTTGCAGAATCTCCGTCGGCCTGACGAAACCCAGCTGCCCCCAGAACATAACAAAAAGTCAAAAAAACATAAATAAAAAGCCAATAATGGATAACTTGTTTTATTTTAAGGAATATATACTTCAACCCCAAACATCAGCTATGCCGAAGAAAACTCTCAGTTCCGGTAGTAGCCTCGGACCAAACTGAAATAAAAGAAAATGATTATATACCTATTTATTTGACAAATACTATTTGGTGATTTTTTTCAATAATATTTGGTGGTCCTCACGACAAATTTATGACATTGACTTTTTCTGTGGACTTTTTGAAGTCTCATTGTTTTTTACTGAAGCCATCGCCAAACTACAAGCTCTTAATAGACAAAGGTACCTACTTTCTCGCTAGAGGCATTTCAGTATGAAAATGCCCTCGATGAGAAATACTTATTTATTTTTTATTTATTTATTTTATTTATGTATTATTCATATATTTTATTTTTAAAAATATTTAGGAAATAATTTTACAAAATGATTTTGTGTCACTACTAACTAGGCAGTGCCTGTTCCGAGGAAAACGCCAATTTTATATGATATTACTTTAAATTTTCAAATTTAGCTTTATGAATAAGATGTAAATAAATTGCTATAGTAAATCAAAGAAAAAAAATAAAAACATTAAAAAAAATAAAATAATCATAAAAAAAAATATATCATTAAAAAAAATCAAAATAATCATTAAATAATAAAAGTAATAGAAAATAATTATAAGATAAATCCAAATACAAAATATTACATTATTAAAATAAACAGCTGAATTCACTCTTGTTTACATAGATAATTTATATTGCTAGATATGTGAGGTTGTTTAAATCGTGTGTATGTACATTCCGCGCGCGAGCTGCGAAGAATCGGGGGATTACGCCGCCCCTGACCGTTGCCTCATACCCTGCACTAGTACTGGGAGAGCGTGGGGTGTGGAGCGACGGTCGGGGGCGGCGTAATCCGCCCTCTTCGCCAGCTCCCGATTCTTCTGTTGCTATTTTTGAAATGTCATAATGTCATAAGGTTACTTTCAGTTTTCGTTCTTCCTTCACTAATTATCCACTGAATGAGACTTTTTAAGAACCACTTGTGTCAGTCCCGAAATTTCGAAATATTTTCCTAAAATAATGGTAATGGTGTTGTCTAGGCGTTGATCTCCTGGGCAATATAATATGGTATATGTGCCGATCTTGTGTTCTTAGCAGGAAACAATGTCTCTACTTGCGCGCGATTGAAATATAAAGAAGTTTTTAAATATTACAATTGCCTAATATCAAGTATTTTCGCTTCGAGAAACAACTACTTATTAGAATAAATTTTTGGTTTTTTGAGTACGATACGAATTATAGTTTTTTGTACGATAGTAATTCTTTCGATTGTAGTCTTACAGCATGCTCACCACCACATAATAGCGTATATTATCATTATACATAGTCCTAACATAAATACTGTTACAACATTAAAAGCACTAATTGCGCCGCGAGTATTAGTGGAATTGCGTATTTGACTTATGTTTGTTGACAGTTGGTCTTTGTGCAATTATGCACAATTAGTAAATTTAGTATTTGTTTTAACATATTCATGGAGTGGACCGACAAAGGAAATCGTGTCGCAGTTATTGCGCTTTATCGGTGCAAAGTCGAGAAAAGAGAGATCTAGCCGCTCGGAAGTCAGCCGTATGTTTGTGTATCGGTGTATCAAATTATCCGAGGATACTGGTGACATTCAAGACCGCAAGCGGTCCGGCCGTCCTCGAACTATTCGTACCATCGAAGGCCATTGAAGCCGTGAAGCATCGGATTTTGAGAAATCCACTCCGAAAACAGAGGACAATTGCGAGAAAAATGAATATGAATTCGATGTCCTTGGACCGCATCATCAAAAAAGACTTGGGTCTTGGGGCCTACAAACGCCGCACAGGACAATTGCTTATGGCCGCTCTGAAGGAAAATAGAGTGAAAAAATGCAAGCGGCTGTTGGTCCAGTACGCGGGTTGGAAGTACAAACAAATCCTGTTTACTGATGAAAATTTTTTCACGGCGCAGGAGAAGTTCAACATGCAGAATGATAGGGTGTACGCACACTCATCTATAGAGGCCTCCCAGGTCATTCCACGGGTCAAGAAAGGTCACCATCCGGTTTCAGTGATGGTTTAGTGGGGTGTTGCCTATGATGGCACTACAAAGCTCCATTTATGCAAAAAAGGCGTGAAAACTTCAGCTAGAGTTTATCCACGGACAATCTTGAATCATGTTGTGAAGCCTCTTAACCAAACAAGGTCTCAAAACTAGCATTGGATATTCCAGCAAGATTCGGCGCCGGCACACAAGGCCATAACCACTGAACCCTGGCTACAGCGCCATGCACCAGTATTTTTGCCACCAGATGATTGGCCTGCTGGCAGTCCCGATCTGAGCCCGCTTGATATAAGCTATAGGTTGTTTTGGAGGACAATGGGTGCCACAGAAGATACAGCAACATCGAAGCCCTCAACTCTGCCCTGGTCGAAGCAGAGAGCAGTTTCCCCTTTATATAAGCTGCGTAATTCGATCGACGACTGGCCGAGGAGACTCAAGGCCTGCTTTAAGTCCAAAGGCGGCCAGCTAGGTTTACGACAGCTATCTTGTCACCATTATACCATCCATTCAGCCCCTCCCCCTTTGAAGCCAAGTATTGAAATTAACTAATTAGGTATATTTAAATACGAGTAACATTTAATTTTTAATAAATAATCCTAATTCATTAATTCACTTGAAAATCGACATTTACTTTAAATAAATATTATTTAAATAAACTGATTTTTTCACTAAATTTTGTGGTTTTTGGAGGCCCTTGCGACAAATTTATGATGTAGATTTTTGTTTTGTTGACTTGAAATCTAGATTTTTGGTGAAGTCATCGCCACTACAAGCTCTAAATAGACAGATTATAGCTTCTGGATAGAGGTATTTCAGTATGAAAATGCCCTCGGTGAGAAATGTTACAAGCGTTGTCCGTGTTCGGCCCTTATCCTTGATTAGTCTCTCGTTTGAACGCTATCTTTGAAAGAACCTTTTCTATTACAAAACATTACAAAAAATAAAGTTAGAAATACAATTGCTATGGAAACAATCGATGTGCTTAGATTAAGATTTTATTTGCAAAATTTGTGGAATAAGTTTGTCCCTTCAGAAAAAAAATCCATTCGATAATAAAATAAAACAATCGATCAAATCAAATCAATCGATTTTATATTAGAAAGGGGACATTAGAAAACGATAACTATAGGCTGTTCAGTTTTCTCTCGCACCTATTTATTTTTTTGCATAAGCTAGACTCCAATTCGCCAAGAGAACAAGCCGGCTTCCGGTCATGCTTAAACTATCACCACAGACACTAAAGACCCTGGTAGAGAAATGCGATTAGTATAAAAATCAGATTATACTGACTTTTATCAATTATGAAAAGGCATTCAACTCCGTAATTTGGACGATCAAAAAGCCCTAGCGAGCTGTTTTCCAAAATTCTTCATTTTTGGTGATTTTCAGGAACAGTTTTAGTGTTTTTTTATTGTGTCACCTCGCAACACTGCTTGAATTCAACTTAATAAATACCCTTAACGGTAATATTTGAAATTTTATTTACCTGGAAAAATAGGTTTTGATTAGCTCTGATGGCGTAACATCGTCCTTATTTTGGCGAAGTGATCAATGTGGTAATTGAATTTCCGCCTCTGGTAGTGGCCGTTAATTTTTCTAGTCTATTGTCATTTTAATCCAACAAAAGAAAATCGTTTTCCCCAAATATCAAAGCAACTGAAACAAAACAATTTTTGTGTAAAAATAATAATTACTGTTTTTTGCTTTTGCTTTGTAGCATGGAGAAATTCTTTAGGTGAAATTATTACAAACATCCGTTTTTTTAACATCGCATGGAAGTATCTAAGCAGCTAGCCAGTCACCCAACAAGATACCACAGTATGCCAGACAGTAGCTTCTCTTTGAACAAAATTGAAATCGAAGCGAATACGTCACGATTCGTAAGGGCTCGGATATGGCCGCCAGATGTCCCGCTACTCGGCCCACGCAGATATGCAAACAATAGAAAATGTCGCCAGCCTTTACCTGTGCGTAACGCTAACCAAAGGCCTTCGTCGAGACGTACCCCTCTGTCCAGATTCCTCGCACCCTCTTCCCGCAATGCCCTGTAGCTTAAGAGTAAACCTACTGTTTGGTATACTGTGCACATACTGTTCCTGACTGATGATGCTTAACATTATGCAACAAATACAGTAGAGCCTTAATAATCCGAAATCCGTCAATTTGTAACTGCTCGGATTCACGAAGCATTTGGATTATAGCACGAGGAATCTTTAATGAGACATTTTTAAAAACTAAAAGATTTAGTCTCATTCAGTGGTTAATTAGTAAAGGAAGAACGGAAACTAAATGTATCCTCATGACATTTCAAAAATAGCAACACATTTACACGCGCACACACACACACACACACCCTCACACACACACACACACACTATACACACCCTCACATCTTTAACAATATACATATATGTAAACAAGAGTGAATTCAAGTTTTTATTTTTATACAATAATAATTAGTAGGTATTTGGATTTATTTTTCACTGCTTTTATTTCTTAATAATTATTTTGATTTTTGAATGATTATTTTGCGTTTTTTTTTTTTTTTAATTTACTATAACAATTTTATTAACATCTTTTTCAAAAAACTATTTTTATTTTATTGAAAATAATATTATATAAAATTGGCGTATTCCTTGGAACAGGCACTGCCTAGTTGGGAGTGACGCAAAATCATTGTGTAAAAATAATTCCTATATATTTTTTTCAATTAATAAATAAAATAAAATAAATTTTGCAAAATTAGAGATGGTATGTTTAAAAAGAACACAATGTCATTGAATCAGAAACATAACTAAATAGTATCAAGTTATATAATCGAACAATCGGAAAGATTTAAATGTTTATACATATACCTGGCGACTGGGTTTCGATATGTGACAGACCAAAGCACTAACGACATTTGAAAGTCGGGCGGTATTATAAAAACCAGGACTGGAATTTCCTCCAGGAAACAATTCAGACTATGCGGCACGCGCTTGCAGTCGATATACCGATGAAATCTCTCACCGATATTACCATGCTTCGTATTGCATAAAAGTGCAAGGCTAACAAAATTTGATGCAATGTGGATATGCCATAGGTCCTGAAAAAAACATAGGCAAAATTTTAATTTGTCTTCGGTTTCCTTAAGCTTTATTTTATTATCATAAAGCTAAATACAAATACTTGCAACAATGCAATACAACAGGGGTTGCAACCAATTTCCATAATATGTAAATCTGGGCACACTAACTGGGCGGGCATAGCAAACACGCTAAGAGATTTTGCGTCGAGTACGTTGCGATCCATGGATGCGATGTAACAAATTTCCATGGTCTGTATAGTTACAGACCGTGAAACCTTTTCTTTATTTTGATGGCTCCACCCAGAGGGTGATTTCTGACCGTGGGACCTACTACTTGGGATTTACTGGTCCCGGCGCTGGAACTGTGTATCCCTGCATACTACGAACAAGCTATGAGCATTTCTTCACGCTTGTTGCGATATTTCTTGTCCGTTTTGGTATGTTTAGTAGATTTCTTGCGCGATGCCGTCTACATAGTGCTATTCTTGCAATGCATGTTGTTGCGAATATTTATATGCGGCATAATATACCATTAGACTTTTAACGTCCATTATTAACAAAATTATCGCTTAAGTATCAATATAAACTATAAAAACTGCAGAAAACCAAATAGTTACCTTGTTGATCGAACGAGGTGGAGGTCGATATTAAGTACTCGAATCCCACTCGCTTGAAGATGATAACGCATACGATGACCAACTTGTCCATTTTAGCCGTAGGCACCATAATACGAAGCGTATACACGAAAGAAAACGAAAGAAAACACAGAACGTCGAATGCAGGAAAGCGTATCTGACAGCTATTAGGTGAACGAAATTTAGCAACAACTGCAAGCAACTCTGAAGGAATTGCAAGTTAACCAATCAGCCGGACCGTATTTATGCCGTAGTTTCGGTGTTGCTAACTTCATGTTGCAACAGCTGTCAAAAGAGTTTATTACTAGGAATAAATCCTGAACGACAGCATTTTTTAATCAAAAAATTATGCTTATATTTTTAATAGGAGGAAATATGTATTTGAAGTGAGAATATAAAATTTACAATATTTATTTATCCTCGTAATATTTAATAAACTTTTATGAAATGTCTTATCTATGCTTACAATCCATTTTAACAGATGGCGCTGCTATAAAATGTATCTGAACCATCGGTTTGACTAACTTACCGATTGTTTAACTGACAGATGATTGTGAAATCCATTTTTGACGTAAGAAAACCATCGGTTTCTCAAAACTGATGGTTTGACTTCTACTTTTACTTTTACTCGCAGGTCGCATATAGAAATCCGCCCTTAAATGCACGATGATACAAATATCATCGTGCATTTAAATAAAATACAACTGAATACGGAATGACACGAAAAACCCAATGAAATCACTTTTCCTGGACGCGTTCAGTTGACTTCGATATAGAAGTCGCGGGGCTTGAAGGGCTAATTGGCCGATATCGGCCACAACACGATTCAGCATGACGGCCCCGATTTTATTTTAATTTAATTTGTTTTATTTTATTATGTTTTATTATGTTACTATGTTTTATTTTAATTATGGGTACAGTGGTTTGGCAGTAATTAATGTTTTGGTGAGACAGTGTCATAATTCAATTTTTTTACTAATTTTTACTCAAAATTTTTGGGACATCAACTTGTCAATCGGCTGAGGGGCCGAGGCCTGAAGGGTTAAATTCTAAATCTAAAATCTAAATCCTCTCAAATTGTCTAAAACCCTGAACGTTGCCGAAGAACGAAAATGTATTCATGATGATTTTCTTGTCTCGAATATGATCTATTTTATAGAACTGAAATAATTTTAATTTCTGAAGTTTACTAAAGGTGATTCATAATTTGTTGTCCTTATTGTTCATATATATATATTTTTTTGCTTTTGTTTTTTTAGGAAAAGTTTGCTGGTGTCGATATCAAAGTAACGGTGAAAGGTGGTGGTCATGTCGCCCAGGTGTACGCTATCCGGCAGGCGATATCCAAGGCGCTGGTAGCCTATTACCAGAAATGTAAGTCAAGTCAATATCTTCCCATAAATCTATATCAACCTAAGCATGCGCTAAGCGATCATTACAGTTTGATTTATATAGCATGAGCCGTTTGAATGAATACATAAATAGGTAAATATATTAAAAAGAATGTAAACAGTAACTGCCATAACAGAAAGTGAACTATTTTATTTATAATTATTTTTTTACGATTTTTTATGAAATCTTTGTAGGTTATGTATACATGTGCGATTATCCATATAGATATCTATATATTTTCGGAATCTACTCAATGCCGAGGATAGTTCAAGTTCCCCATGCACAGCTGGCTGCAAGGTGGCCTAGATCAAGGACGGTTATTCGCAAGGTAATTAGCCTCTCAGTGGCTCGTGCCAACAAGGGTTTGACAATAACCTACAAACCTCCAATACAGTTTGTGCGGGATGGTACTAAAAGCAAAAAACATTTACTACAAACATTTACTACAAACCTTTCTTAATAATCGAGAAAGCTTCAGATTGGATTACGGAGGTAGATTCGGTCTCTAAGCAGTATAAATTTCCTGAAAGACTCGGATGCACAGCCATGCGTCCAGATACAACTCTTTACTCTCTATCTCGGAAGGTGGCCCTTATCGTAGAATTAACTGTTTCATAGGAATCAAATATCCCAAAAGACTACGAGTACAAATTAAATAAATACCATGATCTTGCAAATGCCGTAACCCGGAGCGGCTTCACTGTTCACCTTCACTCAGCGGAAGTTGGCGTTCGTGGCCTGGCAGCCAAATCTCTGTTTCACCTTTTTAAAGATCTTGGTCTCTTCAGGAAAATAATCAACTCCTTAGAAAAAATATCTAAAACCGCGATTTCCGCATCTCAAATTCTATGGCTTCGAAGGGGGGAGTGAATGAGTGGTAAGGTGTACGCTCACATGTGGCAAGACAGCTGTCCTAAACCTACCACAGCCGGTCGTTAGTCCGGAATCCACTGCTCACCCCCCAGAAGTGTAATAATATGATGGGCCCGACTTCAGTCGGTGAATTCCATGGAAGCTTCGTTTGTATTTTATTTATAGCATTTGATACTAAACAATGTATTATCTCAATTTATTGACAATTGGACAATTATTTACCTGACATTTGGACAGTTTAGGTACCATATGACACTCGGGATGACAACGCTTCTAACAATACCACACTTCGGTCAAGCGTTTAGAAGTTACGGTGGAAAAAAGAAACGGTAAACCTTCATACAGAGGGTGAGTTTTAATTACCCGGCATCCTTAAACAAGCAATCAAGCAACTTTTGATAAGAAGGTTGTGGAAAAAAAATATAAAATATTTTTTTTTAAATTCTGCTAAAATTCAATTTTTTTTTGATGGCTACTAAATTTGATCATTTTAATGCTAAATCTAAATGAAACTTGTTGTATTTTTGAATATTTTTTTTATGATTGTTTAAAAAAACTAATCTAACCTAACATTTTGACAAATAGGTGTTTTTGAATTGTTTAAAAAAAAAAACTAACCCAACCTATCGAAATGTAGGTGTTAGACACTTTTTTAAATGCCTATATTTCTTATTTATTGAGTCCGACAAAAGATAATAATAATAAAACTTTATTCTTAAGAAAAGGCGAGCTTATTGCCTGCAGGCAATATTTTTGAGCTAGCCTATACTATTGTAACAACATTATTTGCGAGTAGACTACATAACTGAACCTATATAAAGAGTATGACAAATAAAATAAGAAGATAGAAAGAAATATATATACTTTACTCTTTGTGGGCACAGGTTTGCCACATCAAAATAATCTTAACACCTATAAGGACGCTAAAGTTTAAAAAGGAGGGGAATGGAAGGGGAAAAGGAGGAAAAGGGAATTTATCTGGAAGATTTCAAATGCTCTTTCAAAAAGATAATTGCAGTGTCGAAATCAGACCGTGGTGAATATAGTCAGGTGATGTTAAAAAATCAAAAATGTAGAACTGGTAGCAATACCTAATATATTATACCAATTTTAATTTTCTGAAAATTTATATAAAAAGCGCTGAGCATGATGGGCTATCTAGCGGTAGGTAAAAAAAAAACGCTAATATTGTTTATTAGTGATGTTTTACCTACTGGATGGCGCAGCGCACAAGTTCTTAAAATGTTTAAATAAAAACAATTTTTTTTTCCTATTTTTTTTATTATTTTATTGCTTTTATTCAAAAGTTGCATAGTAGCTCGTACTGATTTACCCTCTTAAATGATGCCGGTGAACTAAAACTCGCCTGTAGATGAACCCTGAACACATTACTTTCCTTTTTTGTTAGGCAGTATTGTAAAAAATGTTAGATTCTATTAGGCCCTTATAGATAGATGGCTTTCTATATTTATCTATCTATTTGTCTTAATCATATCTATATATCTTAATCATACTATAGTTCTAAATATTCTTTATATTAAGCCCTTAGCAAGGCCGTGCCCAGGGGGGGGTCCGAGGGGTCCGGACCCCCCCCGAAATGAAATGGATTTACACTAGATAGAATCGACTTTCCAAAATGAAATGGATCTACACTAGATAAAATCGACTTTTAGGTGCAAAAAATTCATTAGGAGTATTCCGCTAAACTTTTTTTTTTTGGACCCCCCCCCCCCCCGAAAAAAAAATCTGGGCAGGGCCTTGCCCTTATGCATTCTATTAGGCCACCCTATGCACTAATACATTTAACTGGCTCATGTTATAATAAACGACCTGTATCTTATTCCTTTCTTTCCAAAGTAAACCGGCCGATAAGTATCTGGTTTGCCATTTCAGAGAAAGGAGATCAAAGAATCCATTTTGAACAGCCGGATCAATTAATCAATATTGCCTTCGGTTACAATGGGTACAACAATACCAACAATCAAAATGTTGAAAAGTTTGCAACATCCGACCCTATTACTGTTGGCGAGTAGAAATAGAGTAGTTTTAAATCGAATTATAGATAATCTAGAAGAAATATAGAATTATGAATAATAACTCGCCAGCACTATCAAAATATCTGATAATCGCATAGGTTCATATTTGATTTAATTTTAGACATGGGAATGAAATTCACTATGGCATATTTTCAACCATCGAGAATTTGTTCGTAGGGGGTGTTAGTGCAGGCATAGTAATATAATAACGGTGGCTTATTCAATGACAGACAACTTTTACCGCATATAATTGCATAAATACGGAGATTGGCCGCCTGCGAATTGTCGCAACAGAAAATCACCGATCGGTATAAATTGGCATTCTAGCGGTCATTAAATTTTAAAGACAGGAGTTTTATTAATCAAGGTTTCATAAACTAGTTTTTTGCGTTCAACAAGCTTGTCGATTTCTTTTTAGAGGGAGAAACTACTTGGTTTTCCTTTTATGATGTAGTTTACTAAAGCTTTTTTGCACTAAAGACTTTTCATTCAAACTGTTCTGCAAGGGCTGGAACATTGTACATGGTCCACTTATTGCTTATTAAGATTCAATCCAAAAACAGTTCGGTTTCGTGCAAGTAGAGGACCACATTCATGCAATTTAGCTTTGAGTGTTGAGATGCGGTACCAAGTATCAAATTCAGAAATGTATCCAAGCTTTTTTAAATGGCGAGAAGCGGTCGATTTGTTAATATTTAATCTCTCAGCAATCTCGTCAGTTGTAATCCTAAACCTTGGATTTTCTTCCACTATCCGATACACAACGTTGTCATCGATGTCAGAAGGTCGTTCAGAGCGAGGCTGATCTTCCAAGTTAAATCTGCCAAACACTGTTTTTTTCTGCGCAATTCTAACTCTCGCGCCTTTCAGAAATTCGCATAGCGTTACATGCCGCAAATGCATTTTATCAGTCCCTAATTTTTTTCAATTTCTCAAACGCACACAATTCAATTTATTTGAACTATGGGTCTGATGTGATGTGAGGCAACACTGTCACCTTTTCAAAGCATGCAATGTAACGCATCATATACACCGAATATCTGCCATAGAGTAAGTTGGCGACATATTTGAAAATCTGGCACCAATATATGCAAACATCCATTGTAACGACCGTTCGCTCGCTTTCCTCTTGTTGCTGAAATCATAAACTACAGAAACCGGTCTGATTAAAAGAGGTACAGTGTCTGTCTGAGCAATAATAAGTCTTAATCGTCGTGGAAAAATCTGATTTTCCAATTGCAATATGGGTCATTTGTCGAATACTATCTGAGCGTTTATTTAACTCGCACTTCAATTTGGAAATCTGTCTATAAGTGATTATTCTCTAAACTCTTTCCAGATGTGGATGAGGCGTCGAAAAAGGAGATCAAGGACATCCTAGTACAGTACGACCGCACACTGCTGGTGGCTGATCCCCGTCGGTGCGAGCCCAAGAAGTTCGGAGGACCCGGAGCACGCGCCCGCTACCAGAAGTCTTACCGTTAAAAATGTACATTCTCTAATAAAACCTCTAAGAAATCTATATTTTTACATCTTTTATTTATTGGAGCGAATGCAGCCAGCTCAAATGAAGGGATTACATACAAGGATATTGAAAATAAGTGATAAGTGACTCTTTAGAACCATGTAAAAATAAATACTGGCAGGCACAGCTAATACATCTGATATTATGTTCTAAAAAATCTATGGTATCACCCCAAGACTTTCAGCAAGGAGGTCATCTCATTCAATTTTAAACTAGATTTGCAAGCCTCTGGGACACAGTAAAATTTAACAACATATAAATTTCGAAAAATAAAACGACATTCATTAAAAGTTGACTTCATTGATATTCATTATCACTTTATTGTCGCCTGAAGAGAAGACGATATTGATTATACAGTGTAATCAAGGCCGTGCCCAGATTTTTTTTTCAGGGGGGGTCCAAAAAAAAAAAAAGACGGGCCAATTCAAATTTATGGGATGGAAGAAGCCCGCCACTGAAAATACTGTAGGTACTAACTACTAACTAACATTTTCGTTTTTAAACCTAAAAACGAATAAGGAATAAGCATATTTCCAATAAGGTGAATTCACAACACAAAATCAAGCCTAGACTTTTTACGGGCAAATTCGGTTATAACATCATCAGTTGGGATGATGACGTCTCTGTGAATTGCTATTAAGGCTAATCCGTTTAGCCTCTCTTGCCCAAAAGAATTCCGTAGGTGGGTTTTTAGGCGTCTAAGTGTGGAAAATGATCTTTCCGGAGTGCAAGTGGTTACTGGCAGAGTCGACAAGATGTTCAACAACATATAAATGTTGGGATACAATTGCCTGTTGCACTCTCCAAGCCTCGATGGCGCAAGAAGGCCGATCCGAAGGGTTTTTGCCCTGCCAAAACAACTTCCATAGCAGGAATTCGTTTTGTGCTTCGTCTAGTTCAACCATAGCCTCGTACATCACCAGGTCCTCTCTTGGAAATGGCGTTTCCTTCTCGGAACAGACTGTAGGTATAAGAGTGTACATAGCAGCCAATACTTTCTTGTGGTCAGTAAACCTTAATTTGAGCTGAGAAGTTAAGTCGTCTAATAGGGGTATTGCAACAGTTATGCGGTAATACTGTTCGGGGTTATTGGTATTTGGGTTGGCGCGATGCTTCTGTACTGATGTCAATCGTGGAAGCTTGATCTCTTCATTGACATCGGCCAATAAATCCTTTGCCTCTGTAAATGAATTTGAAAACTCTTTTTCAATATTGGATCGAATGGCTAGAAAGTGTGCTATTACGTTTTCAATATGGTCGATAGCTGTTATTAAGTCACACAGAGGTGACTGTAAGACTTTGCATACTGTTAAGGTAGCTGCAAATACCTTCGTTAAAAAACAGAGTGATACCACGAATTCGCTTGCAAGAGAAGATCTCAGAAAAGAAGAAGCTTTAGTTGAGGTCTCCATATCCGGGTCTGTGCTGCATTGTTCTAAAGTTTCAATAATAGATTTTAAAATTTGTTTGAATTCTAACAAGCCGTTGTGATTTTCCACCCACCGCGTTTCACACATTGGTGTTAATTTCTGCCAAGTTGCATCAGAAAAGTTAGCTTTAATGCGTGCCTGTAGGGCGCCGGTTCGCTTTGGAGATGCTCTCAAAAAAATTCCAATTACTTTCACAGTTCCTATACAATTTCTTATAGGAAGTAAGTACACTACACGAATGACACAGGGCCAATTTCAAAGGATGAGAGCTGCAATGGACAAACAGAGCTCGGGGAAATGATTTCCGTATTATTGATTGAACGCCATTAAATGCACCTTTCATCACAGCTGCACCGTCGTACCCCTGTCCCACCATATTGTTGAGGTCAATGCCAAGGTTTTTCAGCGACGCTATGATAGTGTCAGCCAATGGTTGTGCAGTTGTTTTATCGACTTTCACAAATCCGAGAAAATCTTCTTTCACCACATAACAAGTATCGACTTTTTGTGTGTATCTAACACATAGAGAGAGTTGTTCGAGACCTGAAATATCAGCTGTTTAGTCTACTAAAACGGAGAATACCTTAGCTTCATTTAAACATTTTATAATTTCCCTCTGAACTATATCCCCGCATATTGACATAGCTTAGCGGTATACCACTAATGTATTTTTTGCACCTAAAAGTCGATTTTATCTAGTGTAAATCCATTTCATTTTGGAAAGTCGATTCTATCTAGTGTAAATCCATTTCATTTCGGGGGGGGTCCGGACCCCTCGGACCCTCCCCCTGGGCACGGCCTTGAGTGTAATACATTAGGCTCGATTGCGTTTCTTCCTGAATTAAAATCGGAGATTAGTTTGTGTGAACGAGACGGCGATACGCTAGAACGGAATGTGCAATGAACGGTTGTCACTTTTTCGCATTAAAGCTTCCCACTAAAGATAATCATCTGTATCTAAGCCGCACGATCTGTGTCCAACATAGTTGGACGAGTATAAGTTTGACAGGAAGTTTTTATTTACTATCGTTGGTTTCATATTCCGCTCTTAACGTATTGCTCTATCTCGTTCGATTAAACTAATTTCAGTTTTAGTTCACAAAGAAATGCTATGGTGCCCATTGATTATACAATATCATTGATTAGACAGTGTAAAATCACTAATTAATGACGTTATCTTTCCCTATAATATTATATCCTTACATAATATCATTGATTTTATAGTATAATATGTAGTCACGGAGCAGCTGCTCCGTGTATGTAGTATTCATCCCTCGGTAATTTCTTTACCATCTGCACGAGACAAGACATTAAAACAGTTTAGATTTCTGTCAATAATCTTTATTAAAATTAACGTTAATTATATAAAAAAATTATCTTATCAACAATTCTTGCGAGTTACATTTTTACATAGTATATTAATAAAACTTATGATTAACAATTTAAAACTTCTTTGGTGGCATGTCTTTATGCAATCGTTAAAACTTCAAAAAATACTTAAAAATAGAAAACTAGCAGATCTCTTGATTATTAAAAAAAAATGTCTTTAATTTAGAAATATATCACTAACATTAATAAATATAAAACAAAATTGCTGAGATGGTTTTATATCACAAATTGTTTCATTTATTTTGAAGGGTTACAGGGAAAAACGATCATATATTTTTTGTGGAAGATACTATTGCCATCTAGTGGCTTGTTCCCAAACGAATGGAGCATGAATGATTTAAAAAAAAAAGATCAGTCTGCCCTTAAGTGATGCGAGAAGAAAACTTGTGACGAGAGAATGATAAGGTCCACGCGGTCACAGCATACCAGACATTAGCTTCTCTCAGAACAAAAGTGAAATCGAAGCGAATACGTCACGAGTTGTAAGGGCTCGGATATTGCCGCCAGATGTCCCGCTACTCGGCCCAAGCAGATATGCAGACGTCCGAAAACGTCGCCAGCCTTTACCTGGGCGTGATGCTAACTAAGGGTTCGTCGGGTCGTACTCCTCCGCCCACATTCCTCGCACCTTCTTCCCGCAATGCCCTGTAGCTCGAGAGTAAAGCTACTGGTGGAAGGTATACTGTGATGCGGTGGTGGTGGACCTTGATCATTCTTTCCCATCATGTCCAGAGGTGGGGTACCTCGATGACCATCCGTTTGACACTGAGAAGGAAATGTGATGGAATATATTAATCACGACATGTTCACATTTTCGTAAAAGCATTTTTTTTAGAAACTCAAATATTCTAATAAATATTTTATTCCCTCATAGCTTTTTCCTCATGTGTAATTTTATTAAAAAAAAATTTTTTAGAAACAATGTACTTACAGACAATTTTTTTTTGTTTTCGCTCAAACCCTTGCATTTTTTTTAAGGAAGTAATTTGTAAAATGGAATTACCAATAATTTGAAAAGTAGATAATGATCGTTATCCCCCCCCCCCCCCCACAGCTATATATAATATTAATAATTATTATTTTGAATACAACGTGAGCTTTAAATTGGTGACATCCCAAACTTGGGTGAATCAGTACCATCAACTTTTGTATATATAAGCAACTTTTGATTGAAAATTTACATTTTTGTTTTTCAAAAAACCGTTTTTTTTTTTAAATTGAAAAGTTAAATGTTTTGAAAAATAGTATGAACAGAGTTAAACACGTGCGCCATCTAGCGGTAGGTGAAATATTGGTTATTCGCAATATTTTACCTATTGCTAGATGGAGCAGCGCGTTCAATGATTGCCAACCTTTGATTTATTAGCCAAGTAATTCAAACTTTTCAAAATAAAAATATCATAAACAAAATTATTAAAACTGCACTACGTTGGGTTTTCGTAGCCAAACAAAATAAATCTTATTATTACGCACACGAAACCCACTAGACAACTCCTGAGTGATAATTTCAATGTACCTACCTAGGATGAGGACGACTTTCGGACAGCGACACTACTCTTTCATAGCTACAAGACTTTATAATAAATTAAGCAGTGATATAAAAACCAGCCCCAATTGTCATTTGTTTAAAAGCAAAATAAATAAATGGCTGTTGCAAGAAGAGCGTTTACCTATCTATCCATGCTATGATCGATGTAGTAGAATAAGTTGAAGTTGACTTAACATATATTGTGTATATATATTGTTTATATATATATATATATATATATATATATATATATATATATATATATATATATATATATATATATATATATATATATATATATATATATATATATATATATATATATATATATATATATATATATATATATATATATATATATATATATATATATATATATATATATATATCAGTGGCGTGCCCAGGGTTCGTAAATAGGGCAAGCCCGACATACCTCTTTGTGTTTTTTTTTACGCTTTTTATAGTAAAAAAGTGGTACCTCTTTACTCTTTAATCTTCAGTTTGAAATTTACTGCTTGGGTCGTACATTCAATAAAGCACACTGAAGGCATGCTACTGCAAGACAGAATTTAACATATACTTATCAGCAGTCGCATACCTCTAGTGGCTTTAAAGGACTCTCTAGCTAGACGATCAAGCATGCTTGTCAAAAATCGCGTCGCGGGCTGGGAGGGGATCGTAAACCGCAGAAAATATGCATTTTTTAAAAATATTTACCAAAAATGCCAGTCACGTCATTCATCAATCAATTACTTCTAATTAACGTGACTCCCTGGTATAAACTACAAAATTATGCATTTTTGGTAAATATTACAAAAAAATATTTGTATATTTCCTGCGGTTTTACGATCCCCTCCCTGTCCGCGACGCGAAGCTTGTCAAGCATGCTTTTTCGTCTAGAGAGCCCCTTAGAAAAGCCATTTTATTTGCTTGAGTTGACCCTTGCTTGAGTTGATAAGTTGACCCTTGCTTGTATGAGCTGTAAGACTATTTTATAAAAAAGTGAACAAAAAGTAAAATAAGTGACCCTTAGAAAGCTAGCCATGGGAATGAAACTCACGCTGGCATATTTTCATCGTTTATATTCTAAATCGAAGCGTCTACCTTTTTTCAAAAATGATTTTATTACGTCTGAGTAAAATGATGGCGAACGCTTTAATTCTTTTAACAACTGTTTTTCAATAGCAACCATAACTCAGATAGACGTTCCTGACCCTGTGTATTTCTTAGGTAAGTATGAATAAGCTTAAGAGATGAGAATGCACGTTCTGCGGAAGCACTTGTAGCAGGAATAGTGACGACAAGATACGCTAACTTCAACAATTGGGGAAAGGTGTCTTCGAGGCTATTCTGACTAATTCGTTCAAAAACATTGCAATCTTTCAATTCAAGAGAGGAGTACAAACAAATCATTTGGTTCTTTAAAACCTTCTGTCAAAATGGTTTGCATAAATGTCAAATAATGAATCTAATGCCTTTGTAGGAAAATCTAAACGGTATTTCTCGTATAGTTTGTTGTTGAAGAGTTGGAAAAATTTCAATTTGAAAATTTGCGAATATCGATCGTCAATTTCGCAAAATATGTTGTCAATTAATTACCTGGACAAAAAGTCGTTTGTATTCAGTATGAGCACAGCGTACGTTGCGTCTCAAACGAGGTGCTGAGTTATTTTAAAGATTGTTTTCATAAATTTGATCAAATTCATATTGAAATTCAACACGTAACCAAGTCTGAAATTCCTTTATTTTGTTTTCCTTTCTTAATTCCTATAACCCACATCGACTTGTGATTTTTGAAGAATGTTGTACAAACGCTCAGTTTTTTAAAAATTCGGCGGAAAACAAGGTGAAAAAATTTAAATGGAATGATGGCATCGAGTTTTTAAAATTCTTCGCTGCTAAAACCGTATCCCCGTCTTAGTCCTGCGGGTTGTCACATATGTCAGAAAACAAAGTAATAAGAATACATTACTGACCACAAAGGACAATTTCCTCCATTTTTTTATCAGGCACTAAAACCACAAATCAATTGAAATTACACAATAAAAAATTAGCCCGACGTCACTCGCACATTGCAATCCAAACTAATTATAATGAAGTCGCGCTTTCTGTTGATACGTTCGCATTCGCAGTTCGCATTCAACGTCATGGCTAAGCAAGCCCGGCTTAGCTCCCGATACAAAAGTTGTATATACACATATATTGTTTAGCGTAATTTGCCACAGGTGCGAATGAGAGGAACACTGATTTTGAAAGCCGCATTGAAAGCCCATAATGTGCGAGCGAGACAGCAATCGCGCCCTGTCTATAATTATCGCACCCTGTCGATAACAGATTTTTTCTCGCGTGGAGCGAGCTGTGCGCGCTAGATAGCAGTAGGAGCGCTAGCAAAAAAAATTGTTTAGTTGTTTTTTTACGAATTGTGTTATTCATTTATTTAATTGTTAATTTGGAATTATAGGCAAGCCAGGCTTTTCGGCTTATATGAAGAGACCGCCACTGATATATATATATATATATATATATATATATATTGTCTTAACATATATTGTGTATGTATGTGTGTATATGTGTAGGTATTCTAATGTATTTAGTATTTCTATTTCCTATATATTGTAATTTTTATTAAATTTTTATTATTATATATATTTATTATTATTATATATATATATTTTTTAATTATTATTATTTTTATTGTGATTGGTTGTAAATGTAATTATATAAATTGCTTGCCCTGGAACGGGTATATCCCACCCAGTTGGGCAGCACTAGCCAGTGAATGAAAGAGGAAAGTTTTTGCCATTTGTTTTAATATTATACCTTTTGTAAATGGTTAATTTGATAATTCCAATAAATAAATAAAAATAAAAATAAATGAATAAAATTAAAAAAAAATTTTTTTTTGTTATATATAATGATATCAGCCTATTTGTTCGTCCTGATTCACCCACTTTAAGGATGTCACTAATTGAAAGCTCATCCTGCATATAACATTGTGTAATTTTATGGTTACTCTATTTTGGCACCCATCCTCCTGAGAGCGATGATAGCGCTCACTGCTTTCATCCATCTCTTCTTGATGACGTAGCGTTTTAGTTTCGTCTTTGTAACCCGGAGTTCCGTCGCCACAGTTGCGTCAATTATCCACTTGTCCTGGAGACAGTCTTTCGCGAGCATACGTTTGCTGTAATTATATAAAAAAATGTATTATTCGTTTGGTAGGTTTTGTTTTTTTTAATAAACGGTAGCGCCATCTAGTGAGGATTGCTAGTGAATCAAATCTCTGGATCCCATCGGTTTTCAATATATATATTAAATTTCAGAATTGATATTTAGAATCCGGGATTTGCATCTCTGTATACATATATAGATATTTTTGTTAACATGATGCTGGAAGTATTTTTTCCGAAGGAGAGTTTTAGCCAATAATAAGGAACGAACTACCGAAATTAATTTTGTGTTTAAATTCAGCCACATATGGGCTTTATACTCATTTATTTTCATTTACGATATTTTTAATGTAATCACATTTCAGTGTATTTTGCGTATTTCGGCTCATTAATGATTTATGGACTACTAGATATTTTGGGGAAATGCCGCAAACAGTAAAAGAATTTTCCTTTTGCAAAAAAGAGTACTGCGCAGCATCATGTATCAGGTAACGCCCAGGACCTCCTGCAGAGAATACTTCAGTAAGGCAAAGATAATGATCATGTGTTCGGCGTTCATATACCAGTGCTTAATGTATGCCAGACAGCACCTAACAGAAACTGCAACTAGAGCGACATTTACTCTCACCATACACGCAGTAACTCCCTTTTATGCGAGTCGGAACAAGACTGGCAACACTACAGAAGACCTACTTATACCTTAGCAGTAAATTCTACAATTTACTCGCTGCCACTATCCAACAGCTGGAGGACATAAATTAAAAAAAGGAGATTCTGATAGGCCACCCTTTCTATAATCTGACCGAATTCGAGGGCCATGGCTTTGCAAATATTGTACTGTGCAAATAATGTGATTTCACAATAAAGTATACAAACAAAGAAACAATCCATCAATGAATGACAGCTGAAGAAGAATACTACCTACAAGAAGGAGCGAAATAGTTAATTTGATGCAATGGAAAATATTTTATTTTTGGTTCTCGTATTTGACATTCTTCATTCATTTAATTTACTCGGTCAATTGGTCTGTATTTAGTCATTTTCTTTTAACGATTTTTTTCTGAATAAGGATTTTTCTACTATGCTTCTCAGACAATACCAACGTTATATGTTTTGTTGTTTAAGGAAAAACAAATGAAGCTGCATTGAAATTTCCCTCGATGCAATGATCTCAGAAAATTGTTAATTGGACCCACTAGGATATAGCATATTAGATTGATTAACGCCGTACTACGTTTTGACAGCTAGGAATTTACTATGAAAAACAATGTACGATGGCAATCATAGATCAAAACATTCATTAATCTTCTCTTATGTCCAGTAGCCCAATAGATGGCGTTCTCGCGTATCCTATCTCAAAATAAAACAATAATATACGAAACAAACGAAATTTGAAATCAACCCATTTTAATATTATTTACATAAAGATGTCAATTTTCATTTTCTATACAGGTTTTAATTCATACTAATTTGGCTCTTTAATAAAACAATAAAAAACAAACGGAGCTGCCATGGAATTCGCCGACCGAAGTCGGGCCCATAATACAGTATTATTAAACTTCTGGGGGGTGAGCAGTGGTTTCCGGACTAACGACCGGCTGTGGTAGGTTTAGGACAGCTGTCTTGCCACATGTGAGCGTTCACCTTACCACCCACTCACCCCCCCTTCGAAGCCATAGAATTTGAGATGCGGAAATCGCAGTTTTAGATATTTTTTCTAAGAAGGAGTTGATTATTTTCCTGAAGGGACCAATATATTTAAAAAGGTGAAACAGAGATTTAGCTAACAGGCCACGAGCGCCAACTTCCACCGCGTGAAGGTGAACAGTGAAGCCGTTCCTGGTGACGGCATTTGCGAGATCATGGTATTTATTTAATTTGTACTCGTGGTCTTTTGGGATATTTGATTCTCATGGAACAGTTAATTCTACGATGAGGGCCATCTTCCGAGATAGAGAGTAAAGTTATATCCGGACGCAGGGCTGTGCATCCGAGACTTTCAGGGAATTTATACTGTTTAGAGACCGAATCGACCACCAGAATCTAATCTGAAGCTTTCTCGATTATTGAGAAAGGTTTTGTAGTGAAATGTTTTTTACCTTTAGAGCCATCCCGCACAAACTGTATTAGGGGTTTGGAGGGTACTGTTAAACCCTTGTTGGCACGAGCCACTGATAGCCAAAGTGCTAATATCTCCGTATTATTTCTGTCAAAATAAAAATGAGGTAGATAACAATAATACATTAATGTTTTTATTGTTATAACTGGTTAAATAATCGGTTTTTTATAATTAAACAGTCCTAAAAAAACATGCATTATCAGTTTTTATAGATGGTTAAATAAATTGCTATTAGTATCGCCGGATAATGCTGTGAGTGCCACCTGGATTTTCGCCGGGTGTTGCCACAACGTACTATGGCATTGCGCAATTTAATACCCTGTATATGCATACTCACCATATTTAACACAGGAAATTTCACTTTGATTGAAATGATCTCAGAATATTGGATTTAGTTAGTTTTCCCACTATGCACACGATATCTCTAATAGATGGCGCTACCGCATGATTTTATTAAAATTTAAATACTCACCATTTTCTGTTGAATCGTTTAAAACTATCTACGAGTACATTAACTGTGATTGGTATATACTTAATATAGCAAAATTCAATTTATTTCAGATTATAATAATAATTACAGACATTAAAAGTGATTATAATTATTATTTACATTATTATCCTTATCGCTTATTATAAATAATATCATTAATTTTATTTCATGAAATCTTAAATGTTAAATAAGACTGTGACGAGAGTTTTGACTAGATAGGACGGAGAAGGTTCTTTTCTCGTTATTTAAACCCGTTTGTTTTGACCGTATTTTCCTGTTTTTTCTTCACTGTTTCTTTCTTGGTGCTGGTCTCCTTGGTGTTCGAGCTCTGTCGGCTGTAGAAAGTGTTCAGCGAATTCATGGACTTCTGCGCGAGGCTATCCTCTTCGGACCACTCCATCGATAGGGATTTGTGCCGCGTATTGTTCTGAGTTTGGCTCTGCGTTTGGTTCTCGTCGTACTGGTCGAGGAGAGACAGAAGAAGGTCTTTTGTGTGGTGCGCGTTGTCCGTTAGTTGTTCCTGCTCATTTGTTTTGTAGAAGCGCCTCGCGCGTTGCGTCTCTCCGTTCGTGATTCCGTTTGTTTTGGACGTTTCCGCTTTGTTCACCTTTGAGGTCTTGGTTGAGGATATGTGCGTTTTGACGGTGGAGCTCGAGGAGAACGTTTTCGTTTGGACGGTACCGGTTTTGGTGGTTTTGGACGTTTCGGTCGATTCTTCGTTCTCCTCGCTGTTCGACGAGATGAATTTGTTGATGGATTCGCGGCGGCGGTGGAATTCGTCGCCGAACGACGTTTGGCTCTTGTCGACGATCGGGACGTCGCGGTTCATACCTGTCAGTTTGAATTTGGTTCGGTTCGACTTCGCCCAAGGTAAACTCGAACCGGAGTATGAATCTTGGCTGTCGACAAATTTGGCAGTTTTAACCGCCGTGCGACTGATTTGTTTACTGCTCGTCGTTGAGTTTTTGTCAGTTTCGACTGACGTTGCTGTTTTGACTGAAACGGCAGCCGTTGCTGATTCTTTCTCGGATTCCAGCGACGCGAGTCCGTTTACGGTTTGAATATTCGTCTCGACCGTTCCTCCAGTATCTGTTTTGCTTTTACTACTAATATCTGTATTCATCGTTGACAACATAAAGAGGTGATCTGATAGTTTTTTAATTTCTTCGGCTAAGTTGACGCGTAGGCATATGTCTGCTTTTTTGTGAACGAAGCACGAACTGTCTGACGCGCGTCGCTCCAGACTCGATATCGATAACCTCGTATCGTTTTTAGGGACTTTCCCGTTTGTGATGTTTGGGATTTCCTCGCACACGAGGTCCGGGGAAGAGTTGAGCGATCCGCAAGGGGACGGCGAGCAGCCCGCGACCGAATTCTCATAGTCAGGACAGTGCACGATCTCGTGGTTCGACTTGTCGAAGATGTACGGCGAGTTGGGATGCTCGCTCCACCTCTCGACGAACAGCCTCAAATTATCTTTCGTCATGTCCAGCTCGTCGACCGGCGACTCGGACGTTATCATCTCTTTTTCCTTCGGCTTATCCTTGATCTTTTCTAGAGGCGGCCGCACTTTGGCTGGTTTTCTCACGAGCCAGGCGTGCTTCAGGCACTGTGTCGCCGTCAGCCTCAATCTGCGGTACAAAAAGACAAAATTGACCCAACGTGGGATTTAAAAGCTGCCGTGTATATTTTTAATAAAGCAAACATTTCTAAAGAAAACACTCTAAAAATCATGCCGCTGAATTGAGATAGGTTATAAAAAAGCGTCATATGAACAATCAAGGAGCAACAGCAAACGCATGCAGTGTGGTGTGTATGTATAAGAAGTGTGTATTATATGTATTACCTAAACCCGACCATGCTTCGCTGTGACTCAGTCTGAGAATTGAATGGGAAACGCACCGATGTCAAAGCGCTATGAAGATTTCAACGTGTCAAAAATTCAAGCCAATCAACCGACTACTTATAGAATTTTGCTAGCACAAACGTAGGCTGATTTTTTTAACAAACTTCAAAAAAAGGAGGAGGTTATCAATTAGGTTGTATCTTTTTAAAAAAATGTTTGTTACCTCAGAACTCCGTCATTTATGAACCGATTTGGAAAATTCTTTTTTTATTTGAAAGGATATTCTTTCAGATTGGTCCCATTTTAACACGCTTTTATTAGGTCGACCTGTATGTAACTATGTAATGGAATCTAAGGTAACTAATTTAACCATCTTCCAAGGATCGTAGCGTCATGAAAATTGGCAGCTGTATGTAGTTCTGATGACAATACAATAATATGGTACTGTCGAACTGATCTGATGATGGAGTCGGAAGATATGAACTGGAACTTCATGATGGAACATCGTATCATAGCTGTGTTTGGACTTGTTAGAAAAGTCTTGGAATGAACTTTGTCCACGATTAGGTTTAAAGGTCTGATCATGAAGCCGGAAGATAGGCACTGGCATTCCATGATGGAATATCGTATCATAGCCATGTGTATGTGAATATCGTATCATAGCCCAAAAGCGTGTTTTTAGTGTTTTTTTAAAAACTATTAATTTATTATCAAAATCCATTTCTGATGATGGGGTCCATAAGAAATTGTGCGAACTCTTCAAATATTATCAAATGAATGTGGAAATTTACATGTTGGTTCAGTTCCGATGACAATGCATTTTTTTATGGTAAGCATGACCTGATTCTTCATCCAGGGTTGGCTCCCGACGAGGGGACTCCTCAACCGTCACACGAAATTTCGTATACGCATTCAGTTATGATAGCCAGTTATAAGATTCACCGTGACACGGTTGCACTTAGGGTTGGCTCCCTATGAAGGGACTCCTTAACGGTCAACAGCACGCACGAAATTTCCTATATGCATTCAATTACGACAGGCCGTCGAAGTTCACTAAGACAGGACCATGAAATGGCTGCTGCACTCATAAAAAAAATGAAGTAGGTTTTTCTTTTGTTAAAATGTTGTATTATAATGAAACCATCGACGAATGAAAACAACCTTTGGCCAGAGACACCTGACGAGCATAGGCCCCAGGGCATACAACAAATTGGATGAGTCTATAAGGAACGTACACGATAAAGGCCAATTCAAAAAACGATGTCACAGGTGGCTCATGAATGAAGGTCGGCATGTCAGCCCCCAAATTTTTGACCCTATTATGTAGATTTATTTAATTTATTATTATTGTATTTTTTACCGCTGTTGGTGGGTCTTTATTATTTATATAAATTTTTAATTCGATTACATTCAAAATTATATTATAACTAGTAATATGCACATTTTTTGTAGGTATAATTGACTATTTCAATTCGATAATCCTCTGACCATTTCAATTTGAGTTTTTGACTATTTATTATAATTCCTTTTTACATCCATAATCATTTCAATTTGAGTATTTCACTATTCATTGCAATTCCTATTTATTATTTACCTTTTTCGTGTTATTGAAATTAATTTTATTGTGTTTTTTGATAGGTATTTTACTAATATAATTTTCAGACTGACAGACGCATTGACATATCAATGACTTAGTTTTTAGAGTAATGATTAATTTCTACATACATTGTTTATTGCCTTAAGTTAAGTCCTAATATTATTAGATACTATTTTTTTCTCTTTTAACATGTAGTTTAAAGTATGCACAAGCCACTATTTTCTTGGTACGCTTGCCTCAGTACGGGCCTAGGCCTAGTTAGGCAGCGTTGATCTAAAGAAGGACTGGGCTGCGGTACTCTCTTTTTTGTTACTATTTACGACGGAGCCTCTAATGATAATATGTAATGTACTGTAGTTTTAAAAAAGCGCATTTCTTTAAATAAATAAATAAATAAATATTATAAATAAAGGTTAAACCAGGTTGAATATATTTTTAACATTGAACTTTTTTTACAAATTCTTAAATAATTGTTTTGGTTTTATTGTTTTAACTGGGTATGCATTTCATTTAATTTTACTATGAAAAGTGAATTAAATTTACATTTCATTTCATTACTTTTTTTCTAATTTTATATACTGAACATATTACTAAGTTTACAGTTAAAATAATATTTTTAAAGTACCCCACGTGTCAATCGTTTACCAAATCTGGCGATGGCGAGCAGTTTCGTCCTAGCTGTCAAACAGTAGCTACCTACTTATGAGTGGGCAAGCAAGCCTTTTTAAAAAAAAAGAAGACAGAATCATTGTTAAAAATACCACAGCTATTATTGAATAACAGCTCTTGTTAGTTTTATTTAATTATTTTGAAGAAAGTATTGCGCTGAAATTATGTAGGTTCAACTGACCCCTTAGGGTTGCTCACTTGACCCCAACTATGGGGTCAGATAAGCCACACGACCTTCGCCAGTAAAATCGTTATTTCATCCTCTTATGAATATAATTATTTAAGTTTTCTGAGATGATTATTTAGCCATGGAAGTAACCTGACTATGTTAAATGAAAACATTTCTCTACCTTAAATAAAATAAAGTCTACACTGTTTTGAACAAAATCCGGTTCAACTGACCCCGCTCTACCCTACCAATTTCTTGCAAATCTCAACACCAACCTCCAACAGCTATACAATACTACCAACATCATTAAATAAAAAAATCCAGCCGCCAATGAAAGAAAAGCTTTATTAAATATATTATTTTGAAAAGCTGGAAAAATATTAGTTTTTAGTTTCAAATATGTACATATATAATGTGAGAATTGTGTCTGTATGTATGTTTTGTTGAAATAGAGATCAAAGTTTAAAGTGTGTATGTGTATGTGTAGGTGTTTGTGCCTCTATGCTTTGAGGAAACAACTTCAAATTCTACTCTACTGTTTTGTTAATATAGTATTGATATTAAATGGGTCTGAGTAGTCGAGTATCAGACTGAAATGCAAAAAATATTTGGAAAAATGAAGAATGGGTAGGTAATGGGTCTTTTGTCCTTTTGTAACACAGATGAGAAATAAAAGGGGGGTAGGTAAAAAATAATAGAGAATATCTAATAGAGACGATTACTATACATTCTTAACTGGTACACATGCATTTAATATAATAGTTTTCTATATTAACAAAAGAAAAGACAAATATCACGATCGCATGCGATGGAAATGCGATTGCAAGTTGCAAGACTGTCAGCCGTCGGAACGACGTTTGAAAGTTTGTCAGATGTCAGAACGACGTTTGCAACCTTGTCAGCTGCCAGAACGACGTTTGCAACTTTGTCAGCTGTCAGAACGACGTTTGCAAGTTGGAGATCACCCGTCAAACTGAGAGTAATTGCGAGATCGCATGTCCTTCGCAAATCGAGTAATTAAATGTACAAATAAATTAGAAATATCAGCAAAACACGCAGGCTAGAATGCACAATAAATTAAAACTCAAGACTTAAAATTACTAAATTATAATAATATATGTTACAATTTAGGAATAATAAAAGTTTTTATATGTACATAGCAAAATCCATTTTTTAGATAAAATATCTAAACTATAAAAAGAACTATACAACTAATACATATACCATATAAAGATATTTATAAAAAAACATGCAAAAATATATGTTACTCACTCTTTATCTTTGATCAGTAACTTCCTGATGAAATCTTTAGCATCATCAGATATCTCATTGAAGGCTTCATCGTCAAAGTCGTATTTTGCTATCGTGACATTAGCCATGGTTTCAATGTCCGTCTCCCCCATAAATGGTGACAGACCCGATAGTCTATAATAAGAAAAAAGGCATTATATTTGCGAGCCTAAAATAAGAAGAAAGGCATTATCAGGTTAAAATATAGGAACGATTTGTAGAGAAACTGTAGGAAAATCAACCGAGACATCAGAGACATGAATCAACAGAGACATCAATTACGAACATAACTTTTGTTTTGTAGCGACGCATGATGATGATAATACACAAATGCATTGTGCAAACGATAGAGTACCATATCATGCACGTCCCTACAATATCACATGTAGCGATTATTGCATCGATTCAGTCTCCAGTCACGGATAAATATTCTGGTGGGCCGGGGGGAATGTGACTCACGTTGGCGCCTCGGGTCAGTGGAGAAAACTACTGAATACAGTGGATTTTTGGCTGCAAGCAGGAGCTGATGGATGGCACATTGTCACAATGGCCAGGTGCCGGGGTGTGGCTTCGGTCTCGGCTGGCATTGGGGGTGCCGCCCCTAATCCTAATCCTGAATCCCCCTCCCTTCTCTTACTTTTCCAGCACCTCAGACCGCATAGTAAGACCAACTCTCCCTAACCTAAAAGCTACTTTCCAAGATCTATTCCCAGTATATCTTTTCCTCCATTACTTATGTCTCATCGTCTAAATTATTAACTAAATTATTCCCTAACAGGCATCCCTTCTTACGTTTATCCCTGTAATATCCATATTGTGGTTCCTATGTTAAGTACTTAAAACAGTGTTGTCCTTTGTCTTTGTCCGTAGGTTGGCTACTAACCATAGTTCCCACCCCGTTGTCAAGACAACACATGAAACGAAGAACAATTTGCCATATTGGCACAATCGCCAGCAACCAAGCTGCGTGGAATTGCCACAAATAAGAAGAAGAAGAAGAATATTCTGGTGCATCGGTTACGCGCACGCGTATGTACTTACGGCCAGTGCACGTGCACTGATTTTCACTTTGCCAGAATAAAGGACTTTCAATAAAGTTGTACTCAAAATAGACTTTCGCTGTGCTAATACACCTATAGAGTTACATATAATTCAGAGAATAGGATGATAGAAGATGTTCTCTGTCTAAATCACTAAGTGCCACAATCAACCCTTAACAGTACAACAACCCCTCTACAGTTTTAAAAAACAAAAATAAACATATTTGCTTTCTAGTATTTTTACAGTGATTTTTAAAATTATATATTTAAAACGATTTTAGTTCTACTAGACACTCGGTATGTCATAACGATTGTAACATTTCTGAATCGGTTCAAGCGTTTAGAAGTTGTGGTCAAATAAAGAAACGGAAAACATACATACATGAATCCTGAACACATTACACTGCGTTTTGTTGAGCAGTCGTGTAAAAAGGAACTCTATTTTATCATAGCAGATAGTATAAAATGTTTATGATCAGTGATTGAAAAGATATTAGAGATTATGCCCATATCTTAATCAAAGAGCATTATTAGGTCTCGCATAAAAAAATTGTTTTTGATGATGAAAGGAAAAAAATATATAACTTACAACACATAGCATATTACTCCGACTGACCACATGTCCGTTCCGAAACCAATTTGATCGAAATTGACAACTTCCGGCGCCACAAATTCTGGAGTTCCGAACAGAACTTGGAGCTTCTTCTCAGGGTCGAAAAGCCGTGCTAAGCCAAAGTCGATAATCTTGATTCTGTTACCAGTTTTTGTCAAACAGAGAATGTTCTCGGGCTGGAACAAAGAATGACATAAAAGGAATATAATATCATTGCTTATATAGTGTATTATGATTTAGCAGCTAGGATTTTACTACAAAACGCAACGTGTAGATGGCACTCATAATTCCAATAATTGATTAATATTCTCTTATGTTCAATCATCATCATCATAATCATCATCGTTTATTCATTCCATAAAGCATTTCACAATACTGAGGAACATGTCAAATTTTACAATCATAATTTACCGGTTGATAGAACCGCTTTGATTAATTAAAAGAAGAAAAAAATTAATTGTAATCAGAGGTGATTACTTAAAAATAGTCAAATTTACAAAATAATCAATAATCAAACAATAAATAATAATCAATACGATAAAGAGAAATTCTGAAACATGCGTAATTAAAAACAATGTCAATAAAATCTCAAACTTAGTGCGAAAGTATAGTCATTATATGGTTATTCAAGCAACTGTGCAATTGTGGCGTTGGTGGTATAATGGCGGCGTTGGTGGTATAACAGCATAACGACGCACTTTAATGGCGATCTAAACACGCCTAAACAGGCCGTGATATACCGTCATACGACATATCGTGATATACCGTCATACATCAGGTATGACATGATATACGTCATATGTCATACATATCTAAAAATAAAATAACAATATAATAACAAACGAATTTTTAAATCATAACTCTTAATATTTTAATATAATTTACATACATTTTTTATTTTTTATTTAGTATACTTGTTTCAATAAGTAATAATTACGCACTTTAATGTTCTGATATATTAATAGTGGGAATTATATCTCTCCATATCATTTCTGTGATAAAATTCGATAGATAGCACTAATAATTTATTATAATTATTGTTACCATATGTTCAATTATTGGGTTTTTATAATCAACCAGTCCTTTGTAAAAAAAATCTTTATCAATAATAATAGAGATGGCTGAATAAATTGCTATTAGTTTCGCAGGCAATGCTATCAGCGCCATCTGCATTTCGCCGGCTTAAAATAGTTGCAAAAATGTACTATGGACATGAGCAATCTAATACGCTATAAAATCAATGATTATGTACATAGGTCATAGTCGTAGACGAAATATAAATAACACAAATACATTGACAACAAAATTAAATGGCGCAAAATTAAACATTTGACCTGTTTAATAAAAAACTTATTAAACAAGGCCCTTGGAGACAATATTGTAATTATTTTTGGATGGCTCGAGTAAGTTTTGAATATTTTTTCTTCTTGAATGGGAGGCAAAATTTCGTTATGTGTTTGTGTGTTCGTTTGTATGTGCACCTGCACACGATAACTCTAGAACGCGTTGAACGATTTTAAAATGTCAAGAACAAGACATATTAAAGTGACAGAGAAAAAGTCAATGGCAAGAACTGATCAGATATAAGGCTCCGTAACTACGATAGAAATGGGATCCTACATACCTGCAAATGGCCCTCTTTGAAATCACATTTTTAGCTGTACGATCTGTCAGTGGGAGGTGCGAAATGAGTTGGGTAAGTAGGGGTAAATCCGGTCGGAGGTGCGGAATGAGTAGGGTAAGTCGGGGCAAGTCCGTTTTGAGGAGCGGAATGAGTAGCGTAATTATAAATAGGATAGAAAACGAATTTACCGCGTGAAATTTGTAGGACCCGACGTTTCGGTGACGTTGCAGCCGCCGTTGTCTAGGGTAGATTTGAGTCTAGGGTAGACTCACGGTAGACCGTGAGTCTACCCTAGACAACGTCGGCTGCAACGTCACCGAAACGTCGGGTCCTACAAATTTCACGCGGTAAATTCGTTTTCTATCCTATTTATAATGTCAAACATCCGCGATAGTCTTCGAGTAGCGTAAGTCTGGAAAGTCCGGTCGAAGGTGCGGAATGAGTAGGGCAAGTCGGGGCAAGTCTGTTTTGAGGACCGGAAAGAGTAGGGTAAGTCGAGGCAAGTTCTTTTTCAGGAGCGGAATGAGTAGGGTAAGTCGGGAAAGTCCTTGCGGAGGTGCGAAATTAGTAGATTAAGACGGGGAATGTCCAGGGGGAGGTGCGGAAAATATCGTGGAACAATTTTTTCCACCATATTTTTGTTCCTTTTTCCCAATCGCAATCCAATCGTGCTATTGCCAAGCCTGTTTCGCGAGACGAAGTCTGGCGTACATTCTGATTAGCTTGTAAACAGATACATTGAATCCATGGTCATAAATCCGATTTTTTTGTCCGTTTCCTAAAAATGTTTAGTTATTTACCTTCATATCCAAATGTAGAATATTCTGCTGGTGCACAAAGTCAATGCCTTCGCATATCTGCCTCATGAATACTGTACAAGCTTTCTCAGTCAGGACAAAGTCATCGTCTATCACACGCTCGAAAAGCTCTCCGCCTTGTATTCTGAAAAAAAAATACAAATATTATAGAAGCGCTGCGTGTCGACAGAAAATGCGTTATTATTCCCGCTTATTCTTTTCATGATCTACTCGGAAACTTCGGGATCCGAAATTTTCTCGGTTGTATATTCATTTCGGCCTCATTAGATTTTCAGTCTACAGAGACTTTAATTTTTTCAGCAAATTTTTAACGCATACCTTCTTACGTATGCGTTAAAACGTAACTCTGGTTCTAATTCGAGTTCGCCTCGGTCATCTGAAATACGCAGTACCATAAATACGTAGACCATAGATTGATTAAGTCTACAAAAAGCTGTCTACATATTACCATTTATTAATAGCTTATTGGATTGCTCAACGTCGAACTACAAGTTCGCAGCCAGGATTTTATTACGAAACGCAGCGTGTAGACGGCACTTATAGTTCCAGAAATTGATTATATGCGATTTTCTATTATTATGTTCAATATAACGACTTTCTTGGTGACTTTCGGCGCAATGTAGATAGCCCTCTAAGCACGCCTATACTTTATAAAATAATAATATAATAACGAAGGAATGTTTAAATCATAGCTCTTATTATTATAATATTATATATTTACATAAAGTTATCAATTTTAATTTGGTATACAAGTTTAAATACGTAATAATTATGCACTTTAATTTTCAGATACACTAATACACTAATAGGTCTCTCCGTATTATTTCTGTGATGTAATGCGATAGATGGAACTAATAACTGAATGTTATTTTTGTTGTCATTGGTTAAATGTTTTTAAATCAATCACTCCTTTATATATATAAAAAAAAATTAATTATCAATGTTAGTGGCGAAATAAATTGCTATTAGTTTCGCCATCAAGGATGTCAGCACCACCTGCATTTCTCCTGCGCAAAAGGGTTGCCAAATCGTACTGTGAAATTGAGCAATCTAATACTATGTATTAACAATGACATTACTCATCCCTCACGATTGTTGCTACTGCAGGATTGATAAGACTATTATTGATTTCGTTTTTTGCGCAAGCTTCTAAATAACGCTATAGGTCGATGCGGAAGTAACAGTGACACAACTACATTTTAATATTCACTGTCCACCTACATGCTCGCCTAGACTATTCCACATTTCCCCTGTCAAGACACATTTATAGTTTATACCATTGAAAAAATTGTTGTCTCGCTCGAAATAAGTAAATTTAAGCAGTTTAGCTAACTCTGCCATATATATATATATATATATATATATATATATATATATATATATATATATATATATATATATATATATATATATATATATATATATATATATATATATATATATATATATATATATATATATATATATATATATATATATATATATATATATATATATATATATATATATATATATATATATATATATATATATATATATATATATATATATATATATAATATATATATAATGTGTGTATTAAAAAGTAACTTAACATACCGCCAAATAGGTGTCTATAAATCGTTTTAAAAAAACTAACTTTTTAAATATTCAGACCACTAACTAAATATTCAGACCTCCGCCAGACCTTACAAACCTATTGTCAAATCGTTGATTCGTATTCGAAGCCGATTTTAAAAGACGCACACCATGGTGTCTCGATTACTATCTATAATGAGATACCGGAAAACTTGATAAATGTTGAGAAATTTGCCGATTTTAGTTTTGAACAAATAATCACGCTACCGCTGTCTTACAAATAAAAGACACGGAACATAGTCAGTCGAAAATAAAATTTGAATTGGGAACAAAAGAAACATTAAAATTTGTCGGTTGAAAGAATATTTGAATTTAGAACGATTGTTTTTAATCGAATGAAGTTTAAATGTCGCTTTTGTTGTGTTTGTTTCTAATTTTGTCATCGCCCAGATCTCGAATTTTCGATAAATTGTTATCTATAATCACAATATCAGAAGATTTTATAAGTTTTGAGAAATTAGCCGATTTTACTTTCGTACAAATAAAAACCACAGAGCTGCTGCCGTATAAATAAAAGTCGCGGAGTTCAGAGTCGATCGAAAATTAAATTTGAATTTGGAACAAATCAAAGACAATTTGAATTAGGAATAAAACAAAAAAATTGGTCGATTAGGAATAGGATAAAGGAAAATTTTAATTTAGAACGGATGCTTTCGATTGAACGAAGTTTAAAAGTCGTTTTTTTTGAATTCCAATTTCAAATTTTCTCGTCGACCAGCTCTCGAATTCCGTGACTTTTATTTGTACGACAGTTGAAAGCCGGTTGTTCCCATAAATGGTGATTCGAGCGGAACGAATTCCCCATAGTAATCCTCCTTTAATAGTGACGATCCGTGACGTCATTGGCAGACTTGTTGAATGCGTGGCACTCGGCCAAAAATGCCGAGTAGCGTCAGCGAAATGCGACGATTTTGCGCCTGGCTGGCGGTTTCGCGCTGCCAAATAACCTGAGCTGTTGGTAAACACAACGCCACTGACGCATTCGCATCCGGATCGCACGCTATTTACCCTACGGCTACGACGCACCCAGGAATTAATGAATGAACGGGTAAAAATCATCTTTCATTGACCGGAAGATGGCCAGCCTATGGTGGCCGACGCGATTTTTAAACAACTTCACCAATTCGAATGACTGAACGAAGTCCATTAAGTAAAGGTGCCTATGTTGGACCTCTTTGATACTATACTCGTTTAGTAGAGCCATTGATTATATAGCGTACTAGTGGAACACTACCCGGCGTTGAGCAGGTGACGTCCATGGTGGGTTAATGACGATCAGTTGGACGGTATAGAAGTTGATGTGCTGCAGCGCCATCTAGTTCCAAGCTATAACAATGTTTCTCAGATTCCTGAATAAATATAACAAGGAGTGACGTAGACTCTAAGATTGTGTGACTTGGTTATTCTGAAAACTCTGAAAATGCAGAAGCTCTTGTTCTTGACGCGCATCAGAAAACTCAATAACGCCCTAACATCATCACCGACATCAACATCTACAACAGAGAAGGCGATACTCACAGTTCCAGGACGACATACATGAAGCTGCCGCTGTCGTAGGCGTCGTAGAGCTGTATCAGCCGAGGGTGTTGCAACCTTCGCATGATGTCCACCTCTCGCTCCACCGTCCGCCTCTCGTCCCGCTTCTTCACCGGCACCTTCTTGGCGGCCAGCTCCAGACCAGTCGACTTCTCCCGACATTTGTACACGGTTCCGAATTTGCCTCTGAAATAGGATCGACAATTAATACTTAGAAATGACGGATTCGACACTGCAAGCGTGATGAATAGCTCCAAGAATCGCCATAGCCTGACAAACAACTCCAACACACGGCTTGGCGGTATAGTGGTTAGGTTACCTGATTTTACATCGTAAGGTTCCGGACTCAATTTCTGGCTGGGCTACTATTTTCCCTTGGGACAAAATGAACGGAATTGTATTCAATTCTGACACACACACTTACACGCATGATACATGCACATATACTATTATACCCGCCCATTGTGAAATTTCACAATAAAGTATAGAAACAAGCAAACAAACAAGAATTGACCTGCGCGTCTAATAAGAACTCTACCGATAAAATCTTAATATAGTATAACCAAATATGATCGCACACTTCACGACGCGATTTTCCACTTAGGCGTCGCTCCGCCCTATATAAGTCGACCGCGGCGCCCCTGCGGGCACTTGAGAGTTGTCATCTACTACGGTCGAACCCACCGCCCCATGACGGTATAACAATATTAGATCATTCTTTCAACATTGGAATGAACGCAAAGACCGCAGACACAATCCGACTACGCCAACACGCCCGTAAGAGTTCAACGCCTTACCGCGAGACACTGGAAAGTACACCCAGAGGACCAACCTCGCCCCATTACTACCAGATTTATACGAATCTCCCCGTCTTCCAGTCTGGTTTCGGATTAGAGGTCGCTTGCGCTGCCTGTACCTGACGTTAGCGGTAATTAAAATCGAATTTACCTCGATTGGCGCCCCATGGTCGTCAATATCACATCCCAGGGGCAGTTGGGTTCACATCCCAATGCTAACGAGCCTTCTTCCTTCTCCATCCTGGTCGCAGGCTCGAAGTCGCTTGTGCGGCCTCTACCTGATGTTAGCGGCAAATTTAGTATGAATTTATCGCGTACCGTAGCGCCTTTGCCCGTCTTTCACACGTGATCGGGTGGCCAACGGGTCGTTTCAAAAGTAGCTGACATCAGGCAAGCAATCACCCCTCGCTCGTTTTTTCCCGTATCCTTTTATATGCTACTAGCTGACCCGTACCCACTTCGTTAGGCGGTTTTTATTTGTGATGAAATTATGAGTGTGGTTCGGTTAGTACTGAGTGCTATGATTTATTTCCTGACTGCCAAAAGAAGGTTTATATTTTTACTGCATATGTATGTATGTAGGTAGGTATTTGCATGCCAATTTGACTATATTACCGTTATTTGTGAGTGTCTTCATGTGAGTGTCTTATTTGTAAGTGTCTTATCTCTTTAACCATTTATGCAGTACAAGGGAAATTATATGCAGTAAAAGGGAAAAGTCTTTTGTTTTAAACACTTAACACGATAAATTTACTATTTTGATAAGAATTTATAATTCTTGATAATATGACCAATAATCATGACCCTAACGATTTAAATTATTTTAAAAATATAACATACTACTTTTTGTGACTTAAATATTAAAGTTAGAGATATGCTGTCGCTGACTTTTTTGTAGGCATTATCAAGCTCTACAACTTTTCTCTAGAACTTAATCATATATCTCTCATCGTAATACAGCGTTAGTTAGAAACGTTTTCGTTCGACCGTTTTTTCTCCGTCTTACTTTGCAAATCTGACTACCACGAATAAGTCTTTTCATTTTTCGGATTAAGCCTATGACACTTACAAATAACGTGACTTTCTATTGGTTAAAGAATTTTCAAAATCGGTTCAGTAGATCCAGAGATTACTTCCTACAACCTCACAAACTTTACCACTTTATATTATTAGTATAGATATATATGTTAAATAACAAATATTACTTCAATTCAATTGAGAATATTCTTTCACTATTAGTGTCATAATATACAAAAACATTTTATGTAACAGTGAATTTTAGAAATGTTCTTACCTTCCGATTTCGGCGAGTATCTCGAAAGACTCTTTTATATCAGTCCCTCGTTTTATAGTTACTTCTCTGTGGGGAAATGAAGGCTCCAATTCTGAAACAAATAAAATAATGTTGAGGTTACTAAACAGCGCGCTTGTTCATAAGGTGCGTTTGCCATAGGATATTATGTACATTATTATTAAGTACATTATCATTATGCACAACATCATTATGTACGTTATTTACACTTAGAGATAAAAAATTATAATATCTTGTGTTAAGTTATTTATTCGAGGTATTTGGGTAGGTACTCATATTAGATGTCATTTGTCTTGGTTATATTTCGCAGACAAAACAATATCCTTTTTGTTAGCGATTTTTTTATGAAACTACCAGGTAGAAAAATGATTATAGGATTATGTTTAGTAGTACTGTCGCACTTCCCTAAACTTTGTGAAACTATACTTATATTACATATTATTTTAAACTATACTTATAGTAATATTACTGTTATTATTGTAGTAATGCAAATATATTATTTGAGCATCCAATTTCAGAACTTAGGTACTTACATTGATTATATATGGTATTAGATTGCACAACATCATAGTACGTTTTGGCAACCCATCTACGCCGGCAACACGCAGGGGGCGTTGATAGCATTGCACGGTGAAACAGACAGGAATTTAGTTTTACCGTACAATGATATTTTCCACGGAGAAAAGGCAGAATCTACTAGTAGATTAGAGAAACATTTAAAATTTCGGAATACTCCAGAACCGAAGACCAACGAGTCAACTTTTAGAAAATAGTTTAGTTATACCCTGGATGAAAACATCATTTGAACAAATACGTTACTCTTTCATTACGCCTGATCAATACGGAAATAAAAATGAATTGTTTTAAAAATAGTTTGTTATTATACTATTATTTTATTTCAAGATACCGTATAGGCGTGTTTAGAGCGCTGTCTATAGTGCGCCGCCATACTGTTATACCACGAACGCAGCAATATTAAACAAGACAATATAAATTAATGTTTGGAACTATGAGTGCCATCTACACGTTGTGTTTCGTAGTAAAATCCTAGCTGCCTAGTTGTACGGAGTTGAGCAATCTATATAATGGTGCGTATACAAATTTGGTGCGTATACGTATTATTTTTATTCTTATTTTATATATATTTTTTTAATTTACTGAGTAGGTATCTATCTATCTATTTACTATTATTATGATTTCGATTTTTATTTATTTACTCGATAATTTTATGATTATTATTTCAAATACTTCTTGATGATATTTTAATTTATCTTTTTAACATGTTTAATTTTTAAGTTTAGTTGTTATTTTTTTTATTTTTTTGTGTCCACAGGTAAAATATTTCCTGGTACACCTGCCTTAGTACAGGCCTAGGCCTAGTTAGGCGGTGTTGATGTAGTAACCAAGATACTGTAGTGTGCTCTATTTCTCGCTACTGGTCCAAACCCATATTTTTGGAATGCTGCAGGAAATTATATTTTATGCTTTACCTTTAATAAATAAAATAAATAAATAAATACAAAACCGTTGAGAAGTCTCCTCGTCGGGAGCCAACCCTGGGCTCAGCAGCCATGTCATGATAAAACGGGCTATAATAATTGAATGCGTATGTCAAATTTGGTGCAATGTTAATGCCGTTGTAAAATTATCGCGATAAAGGGTGGCCACACTAACGTTAAACGCCCATCATCGCGATAATTAACGGTAATTTCCGGCAGTGTGGTCCTGGCATAAAGGAAAATTACAATAATTATTAAATCGCTTGAGCACTGAGCTTTTTCTGCGAGCACCGTGTCTTTAAAACGCTTGGCAAGCAGTGTGGAATGTTCGGTCGTGAAAATATGCTCAGATCGACAATTAAAAGTGATACGATTATTCTGGAACGCGTTCAGCAGTCTGGCAAAGCGGCTGAAAAGTAACCTTGTCCGCTGGTTGACCTTCGCTGCTCGGACAAAAACTCCACTGTAAACGTTTACAGAACCGAACACATGTTCCGACATCGACATGTGAGGCGTCGTCAACACTGCTGCGTTAGTTATCATTTTACCTTTCACAGTAGTATATAATAGCATTGATTATATAGCGTATTAGATTGCTCACCGTCGTACTACGATTTGGCAGCTAGGATTTTGCTACGAAACGCAACGTGCAATTGGCACTCACAGTACAACACGTTGAATAATCTTCTCTTATTTTGTTTAATATGGCGGCGGACTTAGATGGAGCTCTAAACAATCTTCAAACAATAAACATGTATTATATAAAATAATAATATAATAACAAACTATAATCTGTCCGAACTCTCCTGTCACGCGGAGTTATAAAACGTAGGAACAGAGTATCGTATATTGCGCGCTCCCTTGCACTTACAGGAATATTAATACTCTAAGACGCCCGCCATAATACCCGTAAGTGGAAGGGAGCGCGCAATATACAGTACCCCGTTCCTACGTTTTATAACTCCGCGAGCCAGGAGCGTTCGGGCAGACTATAGTTTAATATGCCAATAGATGGCATTCTAAACACGCCTATGCAATATCCTATCTCAAAATAAATAATATAACTAAAAACACATTTTTAAATCGTAGCTCTTATTATTTTAGTGTTACTTACATAAAAAATGTCAATTCTTAATATGGTATACACCTTTCATTATGTAATAATAACGCACTTTATAGTTTAGATAGACTAATAGATGGCATTCTGTCTAATAATTGAATTGTTATTATTGATACTGGTTAAATTATAAGGTTTTTTATAATCAATCAGTCCTTTTAAAAAAAATTATTATTAATGTTATTACAGATGGCTAAATAAATTGTTATTGGTTTCGCCCTCAATGCTATCAGCGCTACCTGCATTTCGCCGGAGCGAAAGTGTTGCCAAAACGAACTATGGAGTTCAGCAGTTTAATACGATATATAATCGATGATAATATTTAATTAGGTCCACATTTCATCTCATTGAAAATATATTTAAGAGACAGAACTCTATAATTCCTGCAAATTACCTGCTTTATGCAGGACACACAGTAACCATTTTTACTTTTTGTCACTTCTTTGTTTCATTTTCGAAAAGATTTGAATGAAAGTTTAGTTCAAATGTTGTTTTTGAAATCCTTGTATGTTTAAAAACATATATCGAGACACGTCACAGTCGTTTTTATGTTAAAAAGGCGTATTAGGGTGCTGCACCACCTTGGCCGCCATTCGCCATGGAGCAACCTAATATAATTTTCATTGTGTTTTTAAATTGAGGAATTTAAAAACACAATGAGATCCCTTTTGAGCATGAGGATGCTCAAAAACGTTTTTCTCTGCTCCAAAAATTTCGGACACGTTTTGTCAAAGGGGGGGCTTTAGAGCTCCGATTTTGGGTCTCAGCGCCATATTTAAAAGATTTATTAAACAAAAGCTGCAATCCACACATGCTTTCTATAAGCTGGGTGATTTTGTTGAGCATGCCAATTCTTTCAAATGGGAATAACATTAATATGTATCTTTCAGGTACCTCAATTTAGTTTTTATTGTTTAATAACAATATTATGAATTTAATATTTAATATGTAGATTACAATGTTTAACGTAACATACCTGACCATATACATACGTTGTTTTTTTTACAATTTTGTTTTGATGCTTTCTATTGGGTGATTATTTTTTTGAATAGAGTGCCTAAGATGACTATTAATATTCTTATAATAATTATTTATTTTATATGTATACTCATGTACATGGATTCAGCTCTATTTTTTAATTTTATTTGTCTGCCGTGTAAAGCCCACTTCAGTCAATGCTATTGTTAAATTAATTAATATTTTTGCTTTAATAGTTTTATATCTACATTTATTTATATATTACTAGCAACTGACGAATTCTATTATGCGATAATTAGCTTTAACTGATAATTAATGCTTTTATTGTATATTCTGAATGAATATATTGAATACTAAATACTAAATACTGAATATTGGCCGCCATTTTGGATATCTCACTTTAGGTTAAATTTTGCTTGGACAACCGACATTTTCGACTTCAGCAAGTAATATATTTTTTCCCAAAAGTAATATGAATCGCTTCCCAAATGTCGATTTTATGAAAACTTGACCAGAATTTTTTTTTTCGTTCTCTCCTATTCCCATTACTTGGTGTCGGGTCTCATCACGTCAAACGATCTTGAGTTGTCTGTTCGGACAATTAAGCTTTCTTGAGGTCTCTTTCGATACTGGATCACAAGGTCAGTGGCAAGCGGCCTCTACCTTTCTTTGGCTCAGGTAGTTACATAGAAATTTGTACCTACCACATGTTCGTCGCTTTGTCTTTTGACATGCCCATACCAGGCGTATGCGGTTTTCGGTGATCTTATCTGCCATTAGTGCAACTTTAAAGGTAAATGTTCATTACGAATTCTGTCCAGCCTAGTTACGCCTCCGCCCACCTGAGCATCTTCATTTCGTTGGTATATGCTTTTTGATCATGTGTCTTCTTCGTTGTCCAGAACTCGGAGCCATACAGTAGCGCCGGATGGACTGCCATTTTGTACACTTTGCCCTTAGTTTTTTTTATGTCAATACGAGGGTCACACATGACACCAGTAAGTGATCGCCATTTTTGCCATGCGACGTTAATTCTATGAGACATATCAGCGTCGACGTTGGCATCGAGTGTCATCTTGGACCAAACAATGATAGATTCTGGTGTAGTGTCTCCGCTGTAGAGGATCCACATTTTAAATCTCGAACCTATTTAATACCAGCTGACCCGTGCCTACTTCGTTGGGCGGTAAAACTTTTTACTTGTGATGAAATTATGAGTGTGGTTCGGTTAGTACTGAGTGCTATGATTTATTTCCTGATTGCCAAAAGAAGGTTTATATTTTTACTGCATATGTAGGTATATATGTATTTGCATGCCAATTTGACTATATTTCCGTTATTTGTGAGTGTCTTCTTGTGAGTGTCTTATTTGTGAGTGTCTTATCTCTTTAACCATGTATGCAGTAAAAGGGAAATTATGTGCAGTAAAAGGGAAAAGTCTTTTGTTTTAAACACTTGAGACGATAAATTTACTTATTTTGATATGAATTCATAATTGTTGATAATATGACCAATCCTAACGACCTAAAGACCAAACCTAACGAGTTAAATTATTTTTTTTATATAAAAAACTACTTTTTGTGACTTTAATATAAAATTTAGACATATGCTGACGCTGACTTTTTTGTAGACATCACCAAGCCCTACAACTTTTCTATGGAACTTAAGCATATATCTCTCATCGTTAAGGCAGCGTTAGTTAGAAACATTTTCGTTCGACCGTTTTTCCTCCGGCTTACTTTGCAAATCCGACTACCACGAAAAAGTCTTATCATTTTTTGGATTAATATATAGCCTATGGCACTCACAAATAACGTGGCTTTCTATTGGAAAAGAAGAAGAAAATCGGTTCAGTAGATCCAGAGATTACTTCCTACAACCTCACAAACTTTACCTCTTTATAATATTAGTATAGATTGGCAAGTTTCGCAACCCCTGCAGACCACCGACGACATACGTCCGTGTCGTACGTATCGTGGCAGAAAATATAATAATAATATGTAGATTAATGCGACAGAAACGAAACCGCGGAGAATTGGCACGGGAAACAAAACGCTCGCATCGAAATAATGTACTGACCGCATCCGAAAAAGTAACAGACGCCGGCGTACATATTTTCAGCCTCTGAAATCGTAACGTTTCAGTGATAAACTCTACGCGAAGGTCGACCGGCCGCCACAGCGACATGTTTGTTGACTCTGACTATCGGAGGCCTTGAGTTTGGTTGCTAATGGCTGTGCGGCAGGTGTTATCGTGCTTTTTTTACTTTCCCATACTATTGATTAAATAGGCTATTAGATTGCTCAATGCCGCACTACGTTTAGGCAGCTAGGATTTTACTGCTAAACACAACGCGTAGATGGCACTCATAGTTCCAAACGTGATTAATCTTCTCTTATGTTCAGTAGCATTGGTTACAGTAGCCAGTGGCGGTGCTAGACCACACTTGGACGTCGGCGAAATTAGGTTCGCGAGGCCTCTTTTATTTCCCAGTCAAAAAGAAAACGTTAGATTTCATGAGCCGAATTATAGTGAAACTAATGTATGAGTAAACGAGTTTTATTGCTAATCAAATGATGTTAAAAATTACATAAATAGAAATTAAAATAGACGAAATTTTCGGCTTTTGGCCTCACTGAACTTTTTCAGGATTATGTCATAGCTAATACTAGCTGCTATTTCAGCTTCAATTGATAGAATTGATAACGCAGATTGTCTCCCTTGGGTCATCGTGCTTCTCAAGTAGGTCTTAATCAATTTTAACTTTGAGAAGCTTCTCTCAGCGGAAGCTGTACTGACAGGAACTGTGAGCATGATTCTAATTGCTATGTAAACATTTGGATATATTTCTTCCAAATTATTTTCTTAAATGTACTGAATGAGTTGTTTCGCGTCGTTGACAGAGTCAAGTGAATTCGCTTTTAAAAGCTGTAGCTCTTCATATAGCTCGAAAGGCTGTATGTCACTGTTTTCGCCGTCGCCTTCCCGCAGTATTGTAATTAAATCATTACAATGCTCGAGAAGGTCCTCTTTTGATATCGATTTCAAATAACCGATATCATAAATAAAACCAAATTGTTCAAAATATTCATAGAGCGCTTTAAATCGACATTCGGTGTCGACTATAATAGCATCTATCAATGTGTTAAAAAAGTTAACTCTGTAATGTATTTCAAAAGTCTGTAAATGTATTTAAAAAATTTGTAAAAGTATTGCGAGGTCCCCTTAGGTACGAGGCCGTCGGCGGTCGCCGACGTCGCCGACGTCGCCGACGCCTAGCGCCGCCACTGACAGTAGCCATCTATTGAGACGGCATTCATACTCTATTTTTAAGCAATTACGATAACTTAAATACTTTCTATTTGTATATAATTTTTATTAAATGATTTTGCTGTGGTTAACAAGTTTATATCTTTCATCTCATTTTCATTTTTATTTTATATTTTAATTTCCGTTTTTTTTAACTAATTTATACTGTAGACATTCTCTTAAATTTTCTATATTCTTCATTAATTAATCTTTTACATTGGTTCATACATATATCTACGAGTACAACAATTTAAATCTCCGCCTTAGAACAGGCTATTGCCTAGTTACAGATCACTGGCAACAGTGTTTGGCATAACATGTTATCAGTTTTTTGCTACTGGATTTTTGTTTATGAAATTGTAATTGTATTTACTATAAATGATTGTAAATTAAAATATAAAATAAAATATAAATAAAATAAACAAATGATAAACCTTACACGGTATCCTCTCTCAAAATAAAATATTTTGTACATTACATTTTACATTATATTACATTATTACATTACGTTCGGGGAGGGGGCAGATTAATTAAAATAACGCTCGTGGTACCCACCAAAGTTGAATTTGCCCGTACCACGAGACAAAACTATGACGGATTTCGTGGGGTTAAATCTCAACTCCCCCCCCCCCTTCTGGATACATGCCTGACGCTAGGTACTTACATAAGCCTCGGTTTTTTCCTGATCCTCAATTTTTCTTAGAGTTAAGTTTTAATCAAAAAAATTCGGAGGGAGACGCGTCCCCTGTGTCCTCCCCTGGATACGTCCTTGTTGTGAACGGTGACTTCCCTCCACCCATTCCACCTTTCCCCCTTCTCTGCCACCTCTTTCAAAATGTTAAAGTAAATAAATATTTACTTCACTGACTCATGTTAGACAGGTTACTGAAGATATAAAAACAATACAGAAAAATGAAAATTACCATAAAAATTTTAATTTGGAGATTTGGCTAAATTTTGAAAAGCTGTATCTCGAAAACTGTTAGGGCTACTGTTCTCTTCAGTTGTAAAAAAAAATCTACTTAAAAAATAGATCTTCGATCTTTTTTGAAAATGATCTCCTTCATGGTCAACATGGGAAGAAACCGAAGAAAATGCAAACATTTTGCAGTTTTTGAGGTATTCCAAAGTATTCCGGAGGGCTGTCGAAGTCGAAAACTTGAAATTTGCATTTCAGGCACATCCCATACAAGAAAAAAAACCAAACTAACTACCCTCACTTGATGTACCAGATTACTGGACTAAATACCTAGAACAGTGAAGCATTATAATGTCGCTTAACAAAGACGACATTGGAAAGTATACGATACCGTGTATCATCCAGATCCAGATCAGATCAAGTACAAACCTCCGTATATTTCTAATAATTATAAACACAACTTCCCGCGTACATTTTTAGCCGATGAGCATGCTTATGTTTAAAGGACCAAGAAATTTGGGATGACCTATACCCACGAGTGGCTTCGGGGAATTGGAAGCGATCGCGAATTTACGAGACGAAATGCATTAAAGACGGCGGAATCGTTTGGCGTTGACTCATCCACGTGTCTGGCGAGCATGCCAACAAACCCGATTCGACCCGTCAAAATATCAATGGAAATTCGTCAGAAGATGGGAATGTGCAGTCATGCAACTTTGACGAGGTAATAATAATAATATATGGAGAAAAAGGAAAATCCGGTGCGAAGGACCAAATGAAAAACGGGAAAAACTATCAATGCCTTTTTTTATATGAGATAGATGCTTTTTTTACATGAATGCCCAAAAAAAGGAGTGGTATGTGTTTAGGATTCATGTATGGACGTGTTCTGTTTCTTTATTCCAATGTAACTTCTAAACGCTTGTACCTATTTAGAAGTGTGGTAATGTTAGAATCGCTATGTCATTTATTTATTTATTTATTGTTTATTTATTAGTTTCAAATAGTATTCAAGGGCATTACAGATGAATCCAATTCGCCCTTGAATATTAAAGCTAGAGTGTAGTCTAAAAATAAATGACTACATAACTAAATTAATGCTAACATTGAACAAGAAAAAAAAAACATAAAAATATAAAACTAAATAAAAGATTATGATAAACATGAGAGAGCAGGGAGTTGCCTTTTTAGCTGCTAAAGGGATATACAAAAGATATCTATTTCTGTGGGTAAGGAATTAAGAAGAGCTATAACCCTTCCCACTGGCCTGTCTACAAAAATATTTGTAAGGTGGTACGGCACAAAACAATATATGCGATCTCCTCGCTGTGTAATTTACCGGTACGTACAATTCAAACTTACATAGCATCTCTGGCAAATAAATAGTTCCCTGAATAAGTTTATATGCTAATATCATTAGTGAAATATAATAGTCATCTCGAGTTTCATAGGGTACGTGCCACGACCCCTTGCTCTTAAGGCTTTGCTATTAAAACTGTACGTGCCACAAACCCTTGCTCTTAAGACTCTGGCCTGCGGGCCAGTTTCCCCCAGGAGTCAATCTTCGGGCGCTTCTGGACGGTTTGCGCACAGTGTGGCGTCAGCCAATCGATTGTGCATTCTAACTGACAGCCGGGGGAGCCTGGAAACAGTATTGTTTCCTATAGAGCGGTGGTAGTTGTTACCCTTACGGCAACTGCTCTTGAAACGACCATTCGGCTACTCGATTCCGGGTGAAGAGCCGGGCAAAGAATGCCGTGGTCCGCGATAGATTCGGTAGACACTGTATCACCCCTACGTAAGAGAGAGAGAGAGAGGACCGCGCAAGCGACCTCGAACCTGTGACTAGTCGGGAGGAAGGAGGTATCCTAATGGTTAATTTTAGATGAAGATATCCTTTCAAACTGGTAGACAGGGGGCGAGGGTGCCCGCTGGGTACCTTTCCCGGTGCTTCGCCGTAAGGCGTTGGCCTATGTCGGGCATGTTCGAGTAGCTAGACAGTAGATTTGTATTGTCTTTAAGTCTTTTACGCTCATCCAACGACTGAAAGAATGATCACATGTCGTTATGCCAGCCTGGGGTGACGGGTTCGCCCGGTGTAGTCGACACCACCTTACTGTCTTCATTTCTTGACGTAGATGGCCATGTCTGTGATTCTCACCTCCATGGCCTAGAACACCGTACCTGGGCTGTACCATTAAAAGATTTTAAACACAATGCGTTTGCGCACGAATGGTAATGTGAGGGAGTCGGCGGGGGGGGGGGGGGGGGGGGCTGAAACCCTCTTATATACGTCGTTGTAGGGAAATGCGGCAAGAGATGACGTCACAGGCGATCAGGAGTGGATGAACAGCGCGGCGCCAGACGAATAGTTTTCTGAGAATAGACTGACATTTCGCTGATCGCACTTATGCGCGAAAAAACGATGAAAAACTACCTCTCGATAGAAATAGACCGTCGCTCGCGTAACTGCATCGTGGCAATTAAAATAATACGCAACTGGGGACCTATTCTTGAAACCAATCTATCATTGTAGAGTAATAAACCTTGCGCTTATCAAATGGACCGTAGACACGGCTAAACTTTTCAAAAATACACTGAGAAAAAATATAACGCTGTAAAACACGGAAATGCGCATGTTTCAAAGGGGATTACTTGTACAACATATATTGTGGTCCGTACGTATGTATCAAGACGACGCGTAACTGTGTAGTTACCGTGTCACGGCATGGTTACTACACCGCACATTCATTGCGGCGCCAATGAGATCTTGATTTTACCATGGCATCATGTTATTACATACGTAAGTTTGCAGTCAGTTACAAGAACCATGTTGAAGCTACATTATACCGTTATTTTCGTTACTTTAACAAAGCATTGTGAAACATATAATCAAGTAATGGAGGTTAAACAAAATTCCTTGTAATTCAACAAAATTACGATTGAAACATAATTATCTATACTAATATTATAAATAGGTAAAGTTTGTGACGTTGTGGGAAGTAATCTCTGGATCTACTGAACCGATTTAGAAAATTCTTTTGCCAATATCAATATAAATTGTGAGTGTCATAGGCTATACATTAATCCGAAAAATGAAAAGACTTTTTCGTGGTAGTCGGATTTGCAAAGTAAGTCGGAGAATAAGCGGTCGAACGAAAACGTTTCTAACTAACGCTGCCTTAACGATGAGAGATATATGATTAAGTTCCAGAGAAAAGTTGTAGAGCTTGATAATGCCTACAAAAAAGTCAGCGACAGCATATGTCTAACTTTTATATTTAAGTCACAAAAAGTAGTATTTATATAAAAAAAATTATTTAAATCATGTTTATTGGGTTCATGGAATCATGGTTATTGGAATCATGTTAATTTAGGTCATGTTTATTGGTCATATTATCAACAATTATAATTCTTATCAAAATAATTTAATTTATCGTCTCAAGTGTTAAAATAACTTTTCCCTTTTACTGCATATAATTTCCCTTTTACTGCATAAATAGTTAAAGAGATAATACGCTCACAAATAAGACACTCACAAGAAGACACTCACAAATACCGGTATTATAGTTAAATTGGCATGCAAATACATACATACATATGCAGTAAAAATATAACCCTTCATTTGGCAGTAAGGAAATACATCATAGCACTCAGTACTAACCGAACCACACTCATAATTTCATCACAGGTAAAAAGTTTTTCCGCCCAACGAAGTCGGTACACGGGTCAGCTAGTTCTATATAAATCCGTAATAACAAAACGGTAACTTAGGAAGAAATCCAATATTTTTCTCATATAGGCCCCTGTATTCACAGATCCAATAATACGTCTTGCTGCATTGTACGATTCTCTACACGAATTTCCCAACCCCTCGACATCCCTTAATGTTGACTGTACTATAGGGTGTTTCTTCACCAACGAATCTAATGAGGTCTTTGAGCAACACGATTACGAAGCAGCGGATGCTTGAGCCTGAATAGCCACAATAATATGTTAATAGTAAAAACACATTTTTTAAAACAAACTTTTATTAAAATGCTCTGTCCTGAGTTAACCCTGTGTTGCGCAATTTCCGTGATTCGCGCCGATGCTAACTCACGGTCTCGATTTGCGCTCACCAATTTCTTTTATTTGCTGGATATTTCCGTTGCCCCGCAAGAAGACGACTCGAAGACTCCTTGAGTGCAAGATCTCTTTGCCCGTCCACTCTCAATTGAAACGCGAACTTTTATGATGCGAATACACTTTAATTGGAAATATTGGACGAGCACCCGGAACCCGCTGTCTGGGTCCGAGCTACGAAATTACACTAGCTTATTTTCTAATCTGTCGCCTCATGCATCGCGACCGCACAGTGACGTACCTTCCTATCCGCTACTTATACATACGATATTCGAACTTATTTACTTACATCTACAAGCCTTAAAAACTTTCGAATATCCCTATACAGCAGGCGCTTACTTAATTAATTTACATAATATTTTTCCTAACTTAAATAAGATACAAAACTTCCTTATTCGACGCTTACAACTATGCATAGCCTAATATTACGTCAACATTCTTACTACGATAGTCAATATTTATCGTAGCTTCACGCATCTACAAACGGGACACATTTGAAGAGGGTTCGTGACACTTGATACCGCTGATCCTTAATAACGAGGGGTTGACTTTCCCAGAATCCGGCTGAGTGCCTCTAGACGGAATGCATTTCAGCCAACTTCTCGACACACCCTGGGTGCAGCAGCCATGTCATGGTGGAACTTATAACAGTCTATCATAATTGAATGGGTATACAAAATTTCGTTTCTGTGTTGTTGACCGTTGAGGAGTCCCGTCGTCGGGAGCCAACCCTGGATGCAGCAGCCATGTCATGGTGAAATTTTGAACGGCTATCATAATTGAATGCGTATATAAAATTGTGTACATGTGCTGTTAACCGTGGAAGAGTATCCTCGTTGCGAACCGACCCTGGGTTCAGAATCAGGTCATGCTGACCATAAAAATGCATTGTCATTGGAGCTGAACCAACATGTACAATTTCAACTTCATAGGGTAAGAGTAAGAGGAATTGGTTATAATTCAGTTTGCTAAACAAACTAACAAACATTGCAAGTAAAATAAAAGCTTGTAAAAATGACTGTCCCATCTTTATGACTGTGCTCTCCGACTAACAGTCGGGGGAGTCTGGGAACTGTATTGTTTCCTATAGAGCGGGGGTGGTTGCGTACCTTATGGCGACTGCTCTGGAATTGACCATTGGCCATCCGATCCTGGGTAAGAGGCGGGCAAAGGACGCCTTGGTCCGCGAAGATTCGGTGCACTCCGTTTCACCGCTTCATAAGGGAGAGGACCGCGCAAGCGACCTCGAACTCGGAACCAATCGAGAGACCGGAGAAATCTGGTCACAATAATTGTAAGTGAGGGCGCGAGTATCTCGAGCCCGCCGGGTTTACTCCTGGCTTACTCGCGGTAAGGCGTTGGACTCTCACGGGTTGTGACGTAGCTGGACGTAGAATGTACTGTCCAAAGTCTCTACGTTCACTGCAGGGCGATAGAACGACTAATCGTTAAAACGTCCTGTGGTGACGGGCTCGCCCGTTGTAGTTGACACCGCAAGATGTCCCATCTTTATAATTTGTTATTTATGCAACTTCACGAAGTCACAAAAATGTCGCGTGATTTGTCATCGCGAAGGCCAGACGCACGGGGAATCTAAATTCCGCTTTCCAGAATTACCAAGTGTACAACTGTAGATTGTCTTTCGTATGTCGCAAAGGAAAAGATGCGCCAAATCGCCTCGTTGCTGCTGACATAGCGACACGTCTGATACTGAGATACACCTCGTTTGAATTCCTCACAGCGAAAACAGCCATATCGCTTTATTTTACGTATTTGCATATGTAATTTATCGAGTTGATGAAGTTGCAGTATTCCACATTTATTTGCGCTTTAAAAGCCTTGGACAATAAGACACAATCTAACGATTGACCAAATTTACATCTTGCCCTTTGACCTTCACAACTGCAGATCTCCCATTTTCCGCAACTGATCGGCGACGATACAATGGGTATCCGTCATTGCCTGTGATAGTGTTAGCAATCAGGTCTCTCGGGTAACGCCTGGAACAGTTACTATCGAGCATACAGGGCGAGATGTTGTTATAAACTTCGCGATGTCCATAGATCATATTCTTAGGCACCACTGCAAGCAATTTCGGATTAACAGCTTCATCTTGTATTTCGGCCGTGCATCAGTGCGGTTTGCACTTAAAGTAGCTTGCCGCACATTTGACTGACTTTGTCGACCTATCGATACTTAGGCCTCAAACTTTTCAATAAATTGCCCGAAAGATTAAAAGAAATTAAAAACATCGATATTTTCAAGAGATCCATCCGAGTCTATCTGCTTAAAATCAACATGTATGCCCATAACGACTTCTTAAAATATTTTGAAAATACATAGCATCGTATCTACCCATTTAATCTAATACATATTATTTACCGTTAATTGTTTTGTTGTAAACTGTTATCATATAGTCTATGTTTTCGTAAATTGGTAAGTTTAAAACTATATATTGTATATCATCTCTTGTCTAAATTGAGTAACTAATTTAAGATTAATTACTGTCATTCCTACACAATTGTATGGTTGTATTGGAAATAAATACCTTTTACTTTTACTTTACTTTACTTTATGTTATCTCTTCTTCTCGACATTGTAATGGACACTGTAAAACGGCACGGAATTGTTTTCACGCTCACTCAAATCGATCGAAATTTCCATGAGGTCTTTACAGCATTGAAATCCCCAAACTAAGTCCAAATTCATGGTTATGTCATTAAAAAATACGGTTGTGTCACCCCAACCGTTTGTGTCACCCCAACCAAGACTTTCCTGTCAAGTAGCCAGGAACGTAATTCATCTGAATATTAATATCATTAATCCTACAACCACAACCCCCCCCCACCCCCAACCTAGCGACACCCTTTAAAACTTGAAAATCGAAATCGAAATCGACTTTGACTTCGACTTCGACTTTTCGTTTTTTTCGACTTTTTCTACTTTTTCGTCTTTTTAACTTTTTCGACTTTTTTGACTTTTCGGCTTTTTTTATTTATTTTTTTTACTCTTTTGACTTTTGACTTTCGCGACTTTTTCGCCTTGTTCGACTTTTTTGACTTTTTCGGCTTTTTCGACTTTTTTGACCTTTTCGACTATTTTGACTTTTGCGAATTTTCCGATTGTACGAAATGAATAACAGTTATAGATAGCGCAGCTGTCAAACAATACGATCGCCGCGATAGCCATCTAGAAAGTGGCCAATGTTCCCAAAATGACCAATTTCGATTTTTTCGATTTTCAGTTGTTTCTTTGAGTTTTTCCTAAATATTTTTATTTGTAAACGACCCCTGAATCAAGCCAAACAAAATAAAAGAAAAATAATTCAAATCGGTCAAGTCATTTCCGAGATCCTGCGAGACTAAAGCACGGCGATTCATTTTTATATATAAGATCGTTAGTTTTTTTGTACATTTTATCTATAATTTGGCATTGTTTCAGTTATTAATATGTCACGGTCTCGACCTTGGATGGTGACCAGATGAAGCTTCAACTTTGACGAGATCTGTACGTGAAAACATAAACTAAATCCTCGTAAAACCTACTGATTCGGGTAATAATCTTTAGGCAGTAGGACCTGAGAACAAATAACTTAAATACTGCACTTTTTGCTCCTACAAAAAAAAGAGAATGTCCAAATTAGCGTGCTATAAGTGAAAAATATCAGTATGTTGCGAGCATAACTTGACTTTACTGTAGAATATTTCAAAATTTTAGCTAGTTATTAAAGTCTAATTAATTTTAATGTTTGCCTTAAGAATATATAATTAATGTAAAAAATATAAAATTTTAAAAATATATAAATATGTTTCAGTTGATTCCTGAGAAGTTGTTTTTTATGTTGGAATAGAATCATACTTTTTCATGTATTGTTGTAATAAATAACTGTGATTATAGTCTTCGTTGATAGAACTGTGTTTTAATAATAGTTTACATCATAATCTTAAATCTCTGAGACGTATGTTAAGGCCTTACAAACCTACAAAATAGATTAGGCTTCTAGGGTTAAAGGCTATTAAAAAGTATAAATTAGCACTGAATTAGCGTTTTGAAGGGTACTTGTACTTTTCAGGTTACTACTAGCCTCATCGATTTTATATGGTATTAGATTGCTCAACGTCATAGTACTATTTGGCAACCATTCTGCGCCGGCGACATGCAGGTGGCGCTGTTATCTGGCCATCTACAATAACATCGATAACGAATGATTTATTAAAGGGCCTGATTTATAATAACCCAATAATTTAACCAATGATAACAATTATAACATTCAATTATTAGTGCCATCTATCGCATTTATATATAAGCTGAATAAATCACAGAAATAATACGGAGAGATAGAATGCTATATATTAGTCTATCTGAACTAAAGTGCCTAATTATTACGTATTGAAACCTGTAGACCAAATTAAAAAGATTAATGAATGTTTCGAAATATAAATGCCATCCACACATTGCGTTCCGTAGTAAAATCCTAGCTGCTAACTCGTAGTATTAAGTTGAGAAATATAATACGCTGTATAATCAATTCCTCTATGTGGATTTGCAAACTTCTTTAAACACAGAAAGACGAAAACTTGATAGTCGTGGACTTTTTTTTTTTTTGCAAACGTTTTGAGCTACAGGGCATTGCGAGAAGAGGGTGCAAGGAATGTGGGCAGAGGGGTATGTCCTGACGAACGCCTAGTTGGCATTACGCGCAGGTAAAAACTTGCGACCTTTTCGAACGTCTTGATATCTGCGTGGGGAAAGTAACGGGACATCTGGCGGCGATATCCAAACCCTTACAACTCGTGACGTATTAGCTTTGATTTCAATTTTGTTCTAAGAGAAGCTACTGTCTGGTATACACTGTGGTCTCGATAACAAAATGAGCCCTTTTAAATGGTATTCGACTGGGTACAGCTCAAACGCTCCAACATCACTGATAAATTAAAAAAATACAGAAAATAAATTCCATTGTTGCCAGGTCTTTTTTCTTATGTGAATAACTATAATAAACTTTATCCTTTGCATAATAATTCTGTAAAAGGGTAGATAATGACATAATAATAAGATATGCAAATCCTAATTGTATCAAAGACAATCACGTAAGACCAGAATAGGAGACAGATACACAATGGCACGTGTATCATTCTTAAACAGGAAACGAACGGAGTTCACATAAGGAATAACAATCGATTCTGAATCACCGGTTACTGTTATGAATTGAGACAAAATTAATCGCAACAAGAACGCAAAATATAAAAATATTTAAAGAGTGTGTTTGAAGATGTCACAACGATGTAAATGATTACTGTTCCCATTTTTATTAAAGGTCAAAATATAATTTTATTATTTATTTATTTATTTCTTATAGTTTAACCACGATTACACTATTTTTTTTTAATTTGTTGAGTGGGGATTTTCTACGGTCTTTATGCGCCTTGTAACACTACGACCATTGCTGATCTATTGTGTTCGCCATCTATTATAGTTTGCGCTGAGCCTCGTGTCATTTAAGAACCATTTTGGCGCCAGATTGTTTTACCTCCTCAGGTTGGAGGTAATGACAACCCAAATGGGTGCATCTTTTACGCATCAGCGGGCCACCCTCGCATATAAGGTGCAGGGTAGTTTCCTCTGCCCCTTGGCAGAACCTGCACATTTCTGTGTCTCGGACCTTGAGGTTGTACATGTGTTTGTTAAGGCCACAACGCCCCGTGAGCGCCGTCACTAGTATGCGTGGATTGTTCCTATTTAGCGATAAGACCTCACTGGCCGTCTTAGGGTCGTAAGCCTTAATTAGCGCTTTGGATTGATTCACCCTGGCGTGTTGTTCCATTGGTTGATGGATTGTTCTAAACATACTTGTTTGAGCATTAGGTTTGCAAGGCTTTTTGGTACGCCACAGCAAGCTTCAGGGCCGTATAACGTTTCCTTTGCTCCCGTCTTAGCAAGTTCGTCGGCTTTTTCATTTCACGATTGCATTATAAAAAATAATAACTTTTAAAATAAATTAAAGCGGCAATTTGATTCATCCCAATCAAATGCAACCCGATGCACGTTCCATATCTAACGCCTGCATATTACTAAGCATATTAGGCTTACGCCTGCACCTATATGTACAATTTACGACTTGTTTTAGATTGCGAGCTGATATTATAGTTAGAGAGTAGATATTAGTAATAAAGTAATAATATGTAATTTTTAAAAAAATACACATTGGGCCCGACTGCGTTTCTTCGTGAACTAAAATAGGAACTTAGTTCAACCGAACGAGACAGAGCAATATGATTAGAACGGAATATGAAATGAACTGTCGTCGATTTTCCCGCAACGAAACTACTTGTCGAACTTATTGACGCCCAAATAAGTTTGAACACTTTTAACACATGCGGTGTTAGATTTAGCTGCTTTGACTCCGATGGGTAGTTTTAATCCGAAAAAGTGGCAACCGTTCATTTCACATTCCGCTCTGACGTACTGCTATTACTTTTGACCTAAATAGATTAGTAATAACCAGGATGAAAACATTACTCTTTTATTACGCCGAGATTTTACAATCTGATCAAAATGGAAATAAAAATGAATTTAGGATTTAACGTTTTTAAAAATTAATTAAGGGGAAGTCCCCTAACGCCGGACGGCACCTAGCGTCTGACACTAATAGTATCTCGACAAGTCGCGGCGCGATCGATACAAATAAGTAGAAAAAGGAAAAGCGTACGCTTCCCCGCACTCTTTTCACCCGTATTTGTATCACAGACTAACCATACATTAAATGTTTGAAATTATAATTTATGAGAACTTAGGTTCACAAATTAAGAATATATGTTTAAATATGTATATTGATTATATTTTAATGTTGAACTAGTTACCAAAAAATCTTTAATTTTGTTGTTGTATATTGTTTTACAATGAATTCTAAGTATTTTGAGTAGGTATTATTATATTCAATCGTATAATACTTTCCTACCATAAATTTAACATTATAGACTGTTTCATATTTTTATAATTTTTATGACGTTTTATATGTTTTCTTTCTTATAAACTATATTTTATCTTTATTTTAGTTTTAGGCCTATTTTATTGGTCATACTATATTTAACAGAATATTATGTTCTATTTGGTAACAACATTGCTTTTTTTAGTACCAAATTTTATGCCATTTAGTTTTATGGGCGTTTCCTAAAACTTCGAAATGATTTATTGTAATATTAGAGCCCTGTCTACCTTAAAACGGGCTAGTCCCAGTTGGGTGATAGAATCAAATAAGCATAAGGTTAAGTTTTGCCATTCGGTTCCTGTTATTTTTGTAAGCAAAACAATGTTATTATAGAAATTAATTCTTACATAATTAAATAAATAAATAAATGAATGCATTTCGATGGCAGAAAATGGTTTCCAAAATGTACTATAGAGGTAAGCAATATAATACACTACATCAATGGCAGTATTTATAGTGGTAGAGTCTGGAGAGAGATGGTTCCATAAGCAAGCCCCGTGGACTGAGGAGTAAGTGTAAAATATCGAATAATAATATCGCGAGCGTGAAACGTCGTTTTGGCAGTGTTCCATAGCCAAAGTTGGCAACGTCGAAAGGATTATTGTCTTTGCTATGCTATGGCTGATCGCGATCGCGCGGTTATATATCTTATTGATCGTATCCGCCGGTCAAAGAGGCGGAAATGATGGCCGCTAATTTATAACGGAGAACGCAAGCAGTTTATCTTTCAGCGGCCAACATCGCTCCTGCGTACAACCACAACCAGACTGTAGCTTCTTTTAGAACAAAATTGAAATCAACGCGAATACGTCACGAGTCGTAAGGGCTCGGATATGGTCGCCAGATGTTTTGGAACAAAACGTCGGCAGCCATTACCTGCCCGTAATGCGTACCGTTCGCGTTCATCTTGACGAACCCCTCTGCCCAAATGCCTCGCACCCTCTTCCCGCATTGCCTTGTAGCTCGAGAGTAAAGCTACTGGGTGGTATACTGTGGTACAACAAAATATGATCTTGTCTGCGTACGGCTCGCAGGTCTGATGACGTCCATCAAACTTTATTTGTAAAAGTTTAGTGACAAGCAATAGATACTTTTCGTCAGGACTTCAGTCTGAGCCGTCAACTTCAGGCGGAAAATTCAGGGTTTCTAATTATTTCACATTTGTTGTCATTATTTTCTTTTTATCTAGCCGCAAAATTAAATTAGGCTGATAAGAAATTTTATAAGTTACAACTATTTAACTCTGTCAGCCAGTATCAATATATGAAGGGCTATGGGAAAAAAAACGATCAATATCAGTTTTTTGTGAAAACGAAATAATAATGCCATCTTGAGACTTGATCCCAATCGAATTCTATGTATTGTATTGAATCGAAGCATGAGTCGATTTTCGAAATAAAGATTGCTATTGTATGTGTATGTGGGTGCATGTGTGTGTGTATGTGTCTATGTATTCCTCCACGATAGCACCCACACGCTTAATCCGATAGAGCTGAAAGGAGAATACCCATTCATAGTACTCTCAAAAGAAAGATTGTATCTTGAAAAAAATACATATTAATACATTATAGCTAAATTATAAACATAATTCCTTAATAAGTTCCATGACTATTTCTTTCGGGGCTATTATTTTATGAAATATTAGTACGTACTTTTAAACTTCTGGACGACATTTTTCTTGTTTGTCAATAATTGTCACGTGTGACGGTACTGGAAAACGATGTCCTTTTTTAACGCTTGCTATTATGTATGTTACATTATCGATTACGTCTACGTTGCCGATCCCCGCATCGATCCTTTTCATTCGATGACAAGTCCTTATTCATTCGTAACAAACAAAAAGTTGTATTACGAGCGTGAATTATAAATAATATTTATAATTATAATTAGAACTATTTATTATTACCATAAAGAACTATTTATTATTAATTATAAATAATACATAAAGTATTATTATATAATAATACATTATTTATAATAAATCATAAAGAAATATTTATTATAAATAAACTTGGATTCAGCTATATCTATTTTCAATGTATTTAAGATTTATAATGTACCTACATAAGTCGAAGAAAAATCGTTAAAAGAAGTAAAATCGATTTCTTATTATTGCGTTCACCCCTAGTTTTTGTCACCTTGACGAGACATTGATGACTTAAAGAGAGGGAGAATAAAATAAATAAATAAAATAAATAGTTTTAAGCACACTATCAACCTATACCTACTGAACTCATCTTAAACCTGTTAAAACACCTGAAATAACTTTTAAAATAAATAAGAGGTTGCATCTGTTATCATTCTTTCAACGTGTGGCTGAAAATGCAATTATATTTTTTTGTTAATATTTCTGAAATGCGAAAACCGATTTCGATGTAATTTTTTACAAAGACTCCGATGATGTCACGGAATAGATATAATGCCATTTGATGGAGATACAAAAATGTTGAAAAGAGTACATTTGTTCATACTAGAATAGGCATTCTCCTTTGGCATGCAGGCTTCATTTCGTTATGGCATGAGAAGATTGTGGTTGAAATCGGTCCACCAGAGGGCGCACTATCATCCTCGAAATATTGGACTTAGGGACTTGAAATTTGGTACACAGATGCTTTATTAGATGCCCATAAATGCCAACAACACATTGTGAAATTTCGGTTGGAATATCTAGTATACAAACTGCACTAATAGGCTCGGCGCAAACGAGCCGCCGGCCACAGCCACCGGTGGTTGGCGAAGGTGACGAGTAGCGTAGCGAGTGGCGAGTGTGAGCGAGAGGGAGCGTGTGGCGGCCACCGGCCGCTCGTGTGCGGGGAGTCCATACAAAATGTTTGAATGAATTAATAATTTAAAAAAAACACTAAAAACGCGCTTTTGGGCTATGATACGATATTCACATACACACGGCTATGATACGATATTCCATCATGGAATGCCAGTGCCTATTTTCCGGCTTCATCATCAGACCTTGAAACCTAATCGTGGTCAAAGTTCATTCCAAGACTTTTCTAACAAGTCCAAACACAGCTATGATACGATGTTCCATCATGAAGTTCCAGTTCATATCTTCCGACTCCATCATCAGATCAGTTCGACAGTACCATATTATTGTATTGTCATCAGTACTACATACAGCTGCCAATTTCTATGACGCTACGATCCTTGGAAGATGGCTAAATTAGTTACCTTAGATTCCATTACATAGTTAGTTACATAGAGGTCGACCTAATAAAAGCGTGTTAAAAAGCGCGTCAGCTTCTTGTCGCTGGCCACTTGTGGCTGTGGCCGTTAGTTCGTTTGCGCCGAGACTTTACATAAAAAAATTGCCAGAGGCTAGCCGTGAAACGAATAGCGCTGCCTGAGGCGTCGTAATGGGACCAAGCCGGATTTGACCGCCGGCCGAGAGAGTGCCTTCAGCGATTTTATTTATCAAATTAATATTCAGATGAAATCAGTTCTTAACTACTTGCCGGGAAAGTCTTGGAGTGAAACATCCGATTTTTAAAAAATAATGATCGATATAATTGACATACTATAATTTTGCATTTTATTTTATTTTCCCACAATTCATATTTTCTATTCAATATAATATTTTGACAATATGTCATTTAATGCATCAGCAGTATAAAAACCAAACCACATAAACATAATAATTATTAAAAATATAAAATCACAACTTTCAGAGAGTTATGTCGCATGTCATAGAAATATCTAAGGCCCAGACATGTTCTATGGGAATTCTAACCGTAACGTAATCTGAAGCTTCATTTACAATTTGTAAATATGACTAAATTGGATGAAATTGCATCAAAAATACTGCAAAAGTCGTTTTTTTGACAGACGATATATTGCAGTGTCAACGACTATAATAATATGAAAGTTACTACACAATCCTCGATAGGCACGACTCCCCGTAACCCCCCACCGATATTCTATCAGAGACGAGGGTTTTTTTTTAATAATTAGGGGTAGTGTTCTTTTTCTATATATAAGTTTTATTAGTTAAATAAAGTTACAAACCTCCTACGGGATCCGACTCGTCCACGCGTATCATGCTTTCTGTGAAAAAAACAAGAATCACCGTTAATTTTATTTCATCTCTTATTTCATTTATTTAATCATTCTAGTAGCAGGTTACCCGGCATGGGTAGTTATTTATCCCTTATTTACTTATCCTCATCGGCGTCTACTACGACACCGATAGACAGCAATCTAATGCCTTTCTCTCGCAAACAGCTCAAATTGTGCTAATTTTGGAAAACAGCTGAATAGGCTGCATCTATTTGTTCTGCGACAGAAAACACCAGATTTCAAAAAATTGCATGGAAACAATAGCAGGAATTTACTCAAAATTAATTGTCATAATACTGATTACTAATCTTTATCTTTTTGTGTCCATGGTGCTAGACTCTAGAACGGTCTTCCAGCAATTACACAAAACTCCTTTTCATTAGAATCATTCAAGACTCACCTCAAAAATTACTACTTTTCTATGAAGTGACCAGTTCTTCCCTCTCTCTCTCTCTTTCCTCTCTTATTTCTTCTCGGGCATTCTTAGTTTTAAATATAGTGGTTTGTATTTTATACAGACAAACTTATTTGTTTGTCAAACTTTATTTCCATAACGCGCGCATGTGCCACTGCCCTGGTTAGTTGTAAGATATTACCATGTGGCAATAAGCTCGCCTTTTTGTATATTTTTAAGTGCAAATAAAGAGTATAATATTAGTATTATTAATTAATTAATATAAATATGGGAATATACACAAAAAAAATCTAGCTAGGAACGTTATAAATATTTGCAATCGCGCTAGCAAAATGGCCGGGTCTGTTATTCGCACAAACAAACAGTTTAATAATATTCACGTAATGTTTCTACTATATAATTCTTTAGTTCATAGTATACTCGAATATAACTCAAATACATCAAAACAAATACATCCAAATGATCGAGAGTATTCAAAGATTTTTTTACGATATATTTATTACAGAAAATACAATATTCATCCGTATTTATTTCCGTTCAATTTTGTTTTATGAATGGTAGGATACAATACTCTCAAAACGCGTAGATGTATTTCCTTAGGAACTATTTATTTACTAGACACTATGTAACTGATTTGTACGCGCCGGTAAATTACATAACGAGGAGATCGCAACTATTGTTAGTATAGGTAAAATTGTAAGTAGATACCGCAAGTAAAATTGTAGGTAGATACCTACCTACCTACAAGTTTTCGCTTTCTTAAGTACACTTTGACTCTTTGTAGGAATAGGTATTTTGTATTTTACTTCGTACATTTTCATGGCCTTTTTAGCCCAACTTTTTGCAGCTTTCCTTATCGGAGGCATTTTCGATTATTTCAAAGTCGCAACACAGCAAACATATTACAGTTTCGCGGACGCGGATTGCAGCGCAGCGACACCCTCCTCGTCGGACTGTTTGTGGAACACTGCCGGTCGTCGCCAAAAACCATCACATTTATAGTATATGTAGTTTAAATTACTTTTTGTCAAAACTATTTATTATTCTAGAATAAAAAACGATCAGTTTAAAGATAAATGTGTTAGCAATATTTAACTGTAAGTGCCATGAAAATATCACTTGCAATTTAGAAGTAGTTACGTAATTAAAGTTGAAAACAGCTTCATTTCAATAATTTTTTTTGAATAGTACTTTATGTTTTACATTGTTTTTAAACGATCAGATTGAAGTCTAAATATTAATGCTTGAGATATATTTTTTCTGCAATTGTCAGTAGGCTAATTTAAAAGTTATCGGCCTTCAAATATGATCGTTTCACGACTCCACGCGCCTTAATGTGGCGTACCATCGTACAAATATTTTTGTAGACATTTTTGTAGTGGGGAAGGTTATATCCCTCCTCAATTCCCTACCCATTAAGAGAGACATCTTTTGTATATCCCTTGGGCAGTTATAAAGGCAACTCATAACAACAAAGGCATAAATAGGTACTTTGTATTACCTTTTATATTTTTTATTGTCAGCTCACTTACGTAAGTCAGTTATTACGGACTTATACACTTTATTATTGAGGAGCCTTATAGACGAATCTAATTCACCCTTGAATATTAAATCTAAAGTGTACAAATCCATAGTAACTGACCTATTTCAGTTTTTGTAGTTTTCGCCACTACCGTTCTGGTGGGTGATTTTTGAGTGGACAGAGAAATAAGTCAGTTACTTTGGACTTGAAATTTAAAATATTCAATGGTGAATTGGATCCGTCTATAAGACTGCACAATAATATTTGAAATAAATAAATAAATACATTTTTTCTATCGACTCAAAAATCACCCACCAGGACAATAGTGGCGAAAAGTACGAAAACTGAAATAAGTAAGTTATTATAGACTTGAACACTTTAGATTTAATATTCAAGGGCGTATTGGATTCGTCTGTAAGGCTCCTCGATAATATTTTAAATAACTAAATAAATACATTTTCTCTGTCCACTCAAAAATCACCCACCAGAGCGAGAGTCGCGAAAAGTACGAAAACTGAAAAAAGGCAGTTATTATGGTCTTGCACACTCTAGATTTAATATCCAAGGGCGAATCGAATTAGTCGGTAGGGCATCTGAATAATTTTTGAACAAAAATGATAAGTCTCCTGAATAACATTTAAAATATTTTATTAAATAAATAAAGAAATAGGGAGAGGATTAAAATTATCGTTATCAGAGCGGAATGTGGGTGAAGCGGTCTCGTCCCGTTTTGGTCGACTTTCACTGTTCGCCCCACAAGGAAACCGGTCGCTATAGACCACTCTATTCCGCAATCAACTCTGTGAGAAACTCATTTTAATCCTATATATTACATCGAGTCTAGAAAACTACATTGCACCGACTTGGTTAATCGTCTAATACCACTGATCGCTAAAATCTGTTGTGAGATTATTCATTCCATATTATGTATGGCTGTTGACAGCACAGATTGCCATTTCTCGATTATATAATTACGATGGAAAGAAAGTTAATGAGCAAAATTGAAATTATCTATGACAGGCAAATGACACTTCCCGTGAGGCTGATTATATCTATAACAATATTAAGTTCGTCGTCGTGCACCTACTGCTCTTTATCACATTGTATATCGTGTATTCAAGATCTGTACGAATAAAGTCCTGAAAAAATATGTAGTGTAACTGCAAATAATGATGGAGAAGATCATGATTAAATAACCGAGCCTGGTCAATCGCTCATAGCCAATGCTTCTGCATGACAACGTATAACCACAGATTTTACTGCAAACAGTCGCAAAGTTTAAGGAGTTGCGGCTGGAGACTCTTGATCACCCACCGTACTTGCCAGACCTTACTACAATAAGGTTTTTTTTAGAATTTAGATAACTTTTTACAAGGGAAAAAAATCTACTTTAAAGAGTCGGTGATAAACTCTAAAGCTTTCTTTGGTTCCTGTTCACGAGAGTTTTACAGCAGAGGAATTTCGCAACTCCCATTAAAATGACAAATCTGCGTAGATAATAAGGGTCAATATTTCTATTAATTAAATTTATATTTTTTATTGTAAATTTTTGGCCTTTATTTTCCTTGATAAAACAGCAGTTTATTCACAACTACCGATATATTATCAAACTAATTTCTTATCGTTCTCTTTCTAACATAATATCGCGCTTGGGTTCTTGGAAGAAATAAATATATTTTGTTTTATAGGTGCGTCTGTATTATTGACATTGACAGTTGATATTTTCAGCACTTAAAACGTATTAAATCATTTAGTTCATCGACCCCAGTTGTACAGCTGGTAATGTTCTGAGGATGAAAATAAACCACATTCTCTGCAATCAAGACACATACACACATTAAAAAAAAACACACAGACACAGTAGACTAAAGATGAATCGTATGCTTACATTCTGCAAACGTTCAAATTTGTTGAGTTAATTATTTGATAAATCGAGATAAGCCACATCTACATAGTTAAGAATAGGTAGATAAGAGATTGTGCAAGAGATTTATTTGTGTCCATAAAAATAAATCGTTTAAGAAATGCGCAGAGGGTGAAAACTAGCAAATAATTTCGACTCACCTCGTCTACGTGTGGTTGCCAGGAGAAATATCCATCGACAATTAGACAAAGATCTATAACTCTTTGGGACAAGGATATGGTGATATCGTCCAGTTTTACAGGAAGGGACTTTATATTTACTCTGGAGAGCAATTTACGACCTTCAATGAGTATAGCCAGGGATTTCGAAGGGTTGATTTGTAGACCCATCAGCACAAACCATTCACAAATGGCTTGACGATCGGATTTCATGTTGGCGATCAAGGCATTGATGTTTTCAGAACAGAAATGACTATGTATTTGAGCATCATCTGCATACACGAACTTGGTTGGAGATGAAATTTATTAAAATTTACAAAAGGAGCGGGGTTAGAACTGTACCTTGTGGAGCTCCAGCCGTGAGATTCCCCAATTTAGATGTTCGATCGCAAACTTTTATGCGGTGTTGTCTGTTTATATGGTGTTTAGGCAGTAGTGGAGGTAATAATATATAATTATATAAGCATAATATAAACACAACATTATGACATATATACGGAAATAATGTCCGATAGAGATCTCGATATAGCACGAGGAACGACAAACTGACATGTCGCCGTCGCGCGAGTCGCTCAATTTGTCTCCGGTTATGTTGTGAAATAGGATCAGAAACTTTTACGACTCAATTCCAGCAGGTTATTTAATATTCTGACGGTTGTTGAAAACCGCGAGCCTGCGGTCTAGCATCTGAGTCACACGATCCAGGTAAAGACTAGCTATTGACCAGGGCCGTATCTAAACGTGGAAGCTATAAAGTATGTATCCATGGGGCTTGACCCCCTTCCCCTCCGAAATTTGGAAAAAATGTATTTCTCAAGCCGAAGCGAAACAAGTGTTTACATGTTAAAAGATACTTTGGAGAAACATAACGGTGATCTATTGAAGCTGTCATAATTACACAGTCTTATTCGACGAATTAATTAGTATTATTAATCTTAATCTTAATGTTCCATAACAGCCAATTCTTTTTTTTTAATTTTCTTCTTTTATAATAATTTGAGGTAACAAGGTAAATCATAAAAAAACATAATCAAAAAAATAGTTAAATGAATTTTCATTACACGTGGTAAAGTAAAATAGTGAAATAATCAAACTGATATAGACAGAGGTTAACATAAAATTTGCGATGAGATTATACATAAAATTTGCGTGTTACAGGTTAAAATATAATTTTGGAAGTAATTGAATCGAAAAAGAATAAATTATTGTTATAATTTTGTATGTAAGGATTATTATTAAACTATTAGAAAAATATCAAACGGCAGAAATACAAATGAATAACTGATTTTGACATAAGAATACATGACATGGCTTTGATTAGATATTTATTTATAATTGGGATTCTAACTCAAACCGAATTTCAAATGCGGCCCTGGCATTTTGGCTACGTCTCTCTGTGCAGCGGTACCTATAAGCCCCCAGCTCGCTTTGGAGCTGGGGCCGGATTGGTGTCAATGGCGTTGACCCTACGGTCCCAAAAATGATGAGGTCATCTTCCGACAACCGTAACGGAACGGAAGTATGCATATGGAGAGATGTTCGGAAACTGGTTGGCGGTGGAATTTGGCATTCCGTTGTTAGCGGTTATGAGTGTTTCGTATAGACTTACAACACTGGGAATTTCTTGGCCTGCTTTGATAGCGATGCGTCGAGACGCTCTCAAGTAGGTTTGTCGGAGCGATACTTTTTGCAGACGATATTACAGAAAAGACCACGGACATGTCCTTGTAGCAAGTGAGTCAAACCACATGGGGCAATACGGGGCGTTAGGATATCCTGCAGTTAAGGGGATAGTTGGGCGGTGTCGACTACAATGAGCGAATTCGTCACCCTAGGCTAGTATAACGATATGTGATCGTTCTCTCAGCCATGGTATGAACGTAGACGACTTAGACAACGACAATCCACTGTCTAGCTCCGCCTACTAGCCCGCGAGAGACCAACCCTCCGCCCGGCACTGGGTAGTTAACACATCAGGATCAAGCGTCCTCGCTACCAGCTTTGGCCAGATTTCTCAGGCCTTCCGACTGGGTACGGGTTTGAGGTCGCTTACGCGGTCCTCTTTCTTGGGGGACCACTGCGTCCTTTACCCGGAGGTTCACCTAGTATCGGGTAGCCGATTGGTGGATTCAAGAGCGGTTGCAGTAAGGTAAACTTCCGTTTTATAGGAAACAAAGCCATTTCCAGACTCCCCCGGTTATCAGTCTGAATGCACAGTCGCTTGACTGACGCCGCACGGTGCGCAAACCGCCCAGGAGTGCCCGAAGTTCGATTTCCAGGGGAACTGGTCCGTAGGCACAATTATCCAATGTATGCTTGCTGTTGTTGCCTACATAATAAACTCCTAAATGGAAATTTGATCGAATCTATATCCTTAGAAAAATGGTTACGTGGCCAGTATATACAGCTAAATGGCTAGTATATACCCCTTCCTAAAATATCAAATCCTGTTCGGCCAAATGATTTTAGGCCAATGTCTATTCTTCCTGCTCTCTCAAAAGTTTAAGAGCATATTCTGTTTTCTCATATGTCAGATTACCTTTCTGAATTTAATGTGATTAATGCCCTGTCAGTCCAGTTTTCGTCCTGGCCATAGCACTACCTCTGCCCTTGTCAAAGTAACCGATGACGCACGTAGACCTATGGACCTGAGACAACTCACTTTTCTTGTTCTCTCGGACTTTAGCAGCGCCTTTAACTCTGTCGACTTCGACTTGCTTGTTGCACGGCTACAAACTCTCAACTGTTCACAAACCGTTATCGATTGGTTCAACATTTATCTCAGAGCCAGACAACTGTATATAAAAGTGGGCGATCGAGCATACAAATGGGTTAATCTAACGGCTGGATTCCCATATGGTACATTTCTAACCCCGCTTCTTTTCTCAATTTCTAAAAACCCATTCTCCAACCAAATTCGTGGACATACTCATTTGTATGTAGATGATGCTGAAATATATAATCATTTCTCTTCTAAAAACATCAATGCCTTGATCGCTAATATGAACTCCGATCTTCAAGTCATTTGTGAAGGGTGTGCGCTGATGGGTCTACTAATCAACCATTCGAAATCCCAAGCTATACTCATTGGATGTCGTAAATTGCTCTATATAGTACACCCTTGTCGCAAAGATATCACTACACTCTTGTTGCAAAGAGTGAGAGATATGAGTCTAATTGTCGATGAACATTTCTCCTGGCAACCACACGTAGACAAGGTAAGTCGCAAAATATTTGCTAGTTTTCACCATATCTGCAAACACTCAAACAATTTCTTCATGGATGTCTCTTGCACAATCTCTCCTCTATCTTTTCTTGACTATACAGTTGTGGCTTATCTCGATTTATCAGAAGAACTACCTAACAAATCCTAACGTTTTCAGAATGTATGCAAATGATTCATCTTTAGACTAAGGTGTGTGTATGGGTTTTTTATGTGTGTGTGTGTGTGTGTGTGTTTGTCTTGAACGCAGAGAACGTGGGTTATTTTCATCCTCATTACGTTGCCAGCTGTACAATTCGGGTAGATAGAGTAAATGATTTAATACGTTTTAAGCGCTGAAAACTGGCAATGTAGCGTCTATAATCACGTTGACACCGGTTCTCCTCATTGATACCGAAGTTAAGCAGCGTTGGGTGCTGTCAATGTTGGGATAGGTGACCGCCTGAGTGTTTGAGTGCGTGATGCTATAAATGCCCACCTAGAAGATGGTGCCAATAGGCAACAAGGCGGGTTCTACGAAAAGACATATGCCTTGTGGGTAAACAAAATTAAATAAACATAAATAATCCAGACGCACCTATAAAATAGAATATATTTATTTGTTTCAAGAACCCGAAAGCGATATTATGTTAGAAAGAGAACGACACGAAATTGGTTTGTTGGGTAGTTGTGAATGAACACACTAAGGGGCTCTCTAGACGATCAAGTATGCTTGTCAAGCATCGCGTCGCGGGCTGAAAAGGGATCGTCAACCGCAGAAAATATGTTTTTTTTTTATATTTACAAAAAATGCCTAATTATGTAGTTTTATACCAGGGAGTCGCGTCATTCATCAATCAACTACGTCTAATTAACGTGACTCCCTGGTATAAACTACAAAATAAGGCATTTTTGGTAAATATTTGAAAAAAATATTTTCATATTTTCTGCGGTTTACGATCCCGTCCCAGACCGCGACGCGATCAGGGGCGGATCTATATAAGGGCTTTTTGGGCTGCAGCCCAGGGCCCCGTGGATATAAAGGGCCCCAGCCGTCATTGAAAACAATTTACAATATTGTGAAATGTGAACCGTGTTCCTACGGAGGCTAGTGCCTTGTCAATAGGTAACTAGTAATGAATGTTTGTTTAAATTTTACTTATATTAACTAGCTTTACAATTAATATCAATACTTGCTTAATTAAGCTACTAATTAAGATATTATTACAATTAGTATTAATGTTTTCAGTTTAATGTTGTTTAGTAGCAATAGCATTATTTTAATGTTGTTTAGTAGCAACGTTTTCTAACGCTAATCTATTTATCTATTTTTAGTGAAAAGTTAAATGTCTTATAGTTGTGTTTCTGTGTCAAATAAAATATTGTATTGTCCTCTTAATTTCCTATATTGTGTACCTAGTGACCTAGACATTTATTTATTTATTTTATTTATTTTATTTATCCCTAGTATTACATGATAAAATTTCCTATAGTATATTTTACATGATTTAGTCGTACATACAAAATGTGAACCCTGGAAATTTACTAAAGGTGCGGCTTCGGCGGGATTATTCACCTCACTAGGCAGAGCCTGTATTGAGGTGATATTTAGTACTGCGTTCATCTGCCGGGTGTATAGGTTATTTATTTAATCTTGGGAAATCCTACAAGTGTATATTGTATAACTATTATAGTATATAGGTATATATATTAAACAAAAAATATTTATTAAATTAAATGAGATATAATATATATGGGAGATATATGAATACAGTTATGAGGCTAATGAGATAATAATAACAATAATAAGTAATATAAGTCATCTGTGCACCTATTTAATAACGTTAGTTACTAACGACTCACAGTGCTCCCTCGTCGAGTGTAACAACCATAATGTTACCAGTCTTTTGTAGTGAGCGTCATTTTGAATAATTGTAGCTTGGCCTAATTGCGTGGTAAATATGTTATGGAGTTTTTTCGCTAGGTAAATATAGTGTCTTTGTCCAAAGGTCGTTCTCATTTTTGGTTGTACGTACATGTACATGTCTGTCTTTATGTCTTGTGTCGTGTCTATGGGCGTTACTGGTCGGCTTGGCTATTGTCCCGTTGGAGTTCTTTCCTGTAGCATATCAAGACCTGCCGTACGTATAGCTGTCTTGCATCCAACACCATAAAATCCCTGTAGAGCTGGTCACTGGAGTAGCGGTATGGCTTCCTGGCTATAACCCTAATCAAGGCCTTTTGGGCCTTTATCAGAGGATCCAGATTTGTTTTGGTCATACCACCCCAGCCTAGTTGTCCGTATATTAGCAGAGATTGAGCTAACGCGTAATATATCGTCCTCAAGACATTGATTTCAAAGACGTTTCGAATATTTTTAAAGACATACATTAGTTTTCTCATTCTTGACGCTGTGATGTCAACATGGTCATACCATTTTAGGTTATTGTCAATAGTGATTCCTAGGTATTTTATTTGACATGCTTTTTCCAACGGGTGGCAGTTGCAGTAGTTATCATAATTGCATTCGTGCAGTATTAGTTGCAATTTAGGTGATGGCTGCTGCCTCCTGTCGATACTAAAGATCAAATACTTCGTCTTTTCCCTATTGAGTGTTAGCAAGTTTTTGTCTAGCCATTGATGGGCTGCTTTTAATCCAGTCTCTGCCTGGCCGAATACTAACTCCCATGTGTCTGCTTGGAAAAGTAACACCGTATCATCAGCAAATTACAGAACAGAGCCAGTTATTTCCAGTTGACAAAAGTTATTGATGTACACGAGAAAAAGTAAAAGGCCCCAACGTACTTCCCTGGGGAACACCGTAGTTGCAAGGCAAGCCATCACTTAGAACATCGTCAATTTTCACTCTTTGTGATCTTCCCGTAATGTAGCTAGTAAACCAACTTATCTCGGTGTCACCAAAACCAAGTTGTGTTAACTTTTCTAATAGTTTGTCATGTGGAACTGTATCGACTGCTTTAGCCAGGTCAAGAAAAATTCCTAGACATCGCTTATTTGCATCAATATTTTCTGTCACATACTTTGTGATAGCCAAGATTGCTTCAGACGTTCCTCGACCTGGTCTAAAGCCGTACTGACCGTCTGATAGAATACCGTTTTGTTCAAGATGGTGTGTCAGTTGTTTGGCTACAATTTTTTCCATGACTTTGCTTAAACTATTGAGCACAGATATAGGTCGGTAATTTTTGGGATCTGTTCTGACACCTGCTTTGTATATCGGAGTTACATTAGCCACCTTAAATTGTTTTGGAAATTCGCCATTTTGAATTGATAAATTAACCAAGTATGTTAGGGGTTTTATTATGTAGCGGTGGATAGTTCGGAGTGAGCTGCCGCTAATAGCGTCAGGTCCCGGGGCTGAGTCACTTTTAAGATCGAGTAGAGTTTTACACATATCAGATTCTGTAATTAATATAATTTAAATATCGGAATATTATTTATTGTAGTTGTATTATTTGTGATAGTGCTATTGCCTATACAAGAGTTCCTCCTATGAATGATGTCGTTAGATAAATTTACACCAACGTTTTTGAAGTAACCATTTAATGTATTTGCAATTTTCAGTTTGTCGGATATAATTTCATTGTTTGAGATTAGTTCGGTAACTTTACTTTTTATTTCTGTATTGGAGCTCAGTTCCTTGAAAAAAGTTTTTTTGACAAAATGGCAATTAGTTGATTAATTAGGCAGCCCCCCAAGTAATATTAGCCCAGGGCCCCACAAACGCACGGTCCGCCCCTGGACGCGATGCTTGACAAGCATGCTTGATCGTCTAGAGAGCCCCTAATAAATTATACATGGGACCCTTCCTTGTGAAAAACCAATCTTCCTCGTGCCTCCCTTTTGCCTAGATTCATAAACATAATAACTGAGTTTCAGGTGCCAGAAAAATGAAAAAAAATGTGAATTCACCTACTGGACGGACACTGAACTATTTTATAGTTGTTGGTGTGGGTAAAATAAAATAATGTACCATTTTTTCACGTATTCTATAAATATTATACTTAAAATACGTCGAAGACAGATGTTATATCTTGTATGGAAAAAATACTATAATATATTATAGATATTGGCGTATCACTAAATTGACTCATATTTTATTCTTCCGTTAACAAATGATTCTTGTGTCAAAGGTTAATTATAGGCGCCGTAAGGTGAAAGCCACTGCCGTAAAAATATTGTTAAAGTTGTTAATAACGACTAACTTTCTTAAAAGAAATTAAGTAATTATACAAAAATAGCAATCGTAAGCTAAAACCAATATTGCTTAACCAAATCTGAAGCTGTTCAATAAAATCAATGACCACGCCATATTTAAGTACCAGAAATAGAAATAGGCTTTAGTCTCAATGTTTCGATTTAAAAAGGCCGGAACTTCTTTGGACAACGTAAACTACAAAGCATTCAGCAGGAAAATTTTGAGTTGCCCAGTAAAACAAAATAAGCATCGTGTTAAAAACGTACTTTATCCCATACTAAAGGATTAACGACTACTTGAATGATTGCTTGTTTTTTTGTTTATACTATTTATTGTAAACTTTTAAATAGGCGGGTTTATTGTGTTACAATAATCTCTTCCGACCAATCTTACTATGAAGTGTTTATGTATGTGTGCGTGTAACATGTGTGTAAGTGAGTTTCTTGTTATTGCGTTCGATCTATAGAATTAAAATGCAATTCCGTTAATTTTACTCCAACGGGAAATGGTCAACCAGCCGGGAATCAAACCCGTGACCTTACAAAGTAAGATGAGGCGACCTAACCACGATGCCATCGTGTCGTGTGGTTTAAGATACCCAGTGATAATATAGTTTATTTTCCAGATTTACTTCGCTGCATATATAATTCTACGAAAACTAAGAGGTTTTTTTAGCCTTACGTCTTTCTTTTGGTATATTTGTTACTTATTCTATTCTGTGTGTTTTACATATTCAGCGGACTTGAAAAAGTGGATTGTATCTTGACAATAATAGTACCAAAACAGGGTAGGGTGGGAGCCAAGGTGTGAACCCTGAGGTACACCAGTAGGAACATTGTTAAATTTGATTGATATCCTTCTACAACGATAGGTTGTGGACGATTAAGTATACATACGATGGCATGGATCTCCAAGCATACCCACGATACTCCAAGCATACCCACGATACGATACGATACTCCAAGCATACCCTCCAAATATACCCTCGCTACTCAGTGGAGTTCCAGCTTCGCTAAGAAAATTGTATTGGAGTTGAATAAATGGCATGGAGCTTCCAACTCAAGGCAGACACCACTTTACCGATATACTTATGCAGCTATGAAGGCATTGCTTCATTGCAGTAGGCACTTTGACCTGTCACAAGTGCTATCAGGACATGGTATTTTTCCACTGCTTGAAGGTAAGAGCAGACGGTACTTATTCACGTGATAACCTGACAACACAGGTATCTCACATCATCAACGACTGCATATTAATTTGAAATAAAGAACTAAGTTCCGTATACTATGCAACCGTCATGCACACCGTGATAAAATATGCTTTCGCCAACAAGGCGAGAGCATATCGCGGTCGGTCGAAAGGCCAGATGTAATTCCAGTTGATTCTTCTCATGATCACCTATTGTGTCAGTATATGGGTCGACGGTATGAACACTATGCCCCTCAGAAAATGCCTCGACAACACCTCGTGACTGTTCGAACTCAAGATAGCAAGAGTATATCGCAGGGTGTCAGTTATCTCAGCACAGGCGATTGCAGGTATTTTTTTCTCGACCTCGAGGTTAAAATAGTGGCATAGACGTCCAAAATCAAGTCGAAGGGTTCAAGAGACATGGCATAATTTGGGTGAGGTTCTTCATTAGGTACCATTGTACCGCGCAGATTGGGTGGTGTTGGCCAATTATTGTGTTTGGTCGGCCTAACTCGCGGTTTAATTGCCATGCGGTAGCCTCCTCAAAGAGGGACTTGACCTATCAGGGCCGCTGTGATCTCTGCCTGATTCTCTGACCTTCAGTCGAAGGCTTTTGGGATCAGAAGTGGGGATTCGGGGGAATACCTCTGGCGGAACTGGGCCGTGTTAGCCATGCTTACGTTTTCCGGTGGGGGGGGGGGGGGTCTGGAGATGTATGTTTCCTAAAGAGCGGGGATACCTGTCGACCTGGCGTCACCTATCCTTAGAAACGATCCGATGGCCAATCCCGGGTGACTTTGAAGGGCAAAGAGCGCCACGGATCGGCGATCAATTCAATATGACTCACCGGGGCCGTGCAAGCGACCTCGAATCCGTGACCATATTAGAGAACGGAGAAATCCGTCCAAATCTAGTAGTAATCGCTGTGGTTGACCAGTGCCTCGCGGTAAAGCATTGAACTCTTACGGGCATGTTGGCACAGTTAGACGGTGGACTGTGTTGTCCCTAAGTCTCTGCGTTCACTCCATCGAAGATAGAATGCTCTGATATCATGGGGTGGCGGGTTCGGCCGTAGTAGTTGATATCTCTCAAGTGTCCCTCGGGCCTCAGAAAATGCCTCCAGAGCACCCAGCGACTGCTCGCACTCAAATCAGCGAAAGCTCATTTCACGGTGTCTAGCTACCTAGCACACGTGATTGCAGGTCTTTTCCCTTCGACCTCGAAGTTAAAATAGTGACGCAGATTTCCGAAAGCAAGTTGAAGAGTTCAAGTTACATAGTTTGAGTGAGTCTCTAATGTTCCGAATCATAAAGAGAGTTACGATTGTTGCCGAATCTTCTAGAGCAATTCCAATCGTCGGATATAACAATCAGGTGACTATAAATACCGCTACAAAGCGATTGTGGACATTAGCATTGTTTCAGTGCCAATGTTAACCATGCCAATTGACAAAATGAATCACTTCCTACACGCATTTGGGAGAAATAAACACAGACTTGGTAAAATGATGCCAACAGACAAAATGTCCCTGGTTGATGAAATTGAAAAATGACAACATTTATTAACTTTTTTTGCAAATCTTTTTCTCCGTATCAGCACGTCTTCAGAAGTAAGCACTTCGTAGTCACGAACTTAAGTCAATTCACTAACGAAGTCCTCGATATCATGTACAATCGAATACAAATTAATGTTATATATACAGATTTCTCAAAAGCATTTGACAGAGTAAATCATTTTGTATTATTACTTAAATTTGAGGAACGATGGTTCAAATCGTTAACAAATTCATAATCGTCAACAGGCTGTTGTCTGGCTGGTGGCTTTAAATCAGACTTTATTTCGATTCCTTCACGTGTTGCACAGGGATCACATCTGGAACCGCTCTTATTCGATATATATATTTTCAATATCGGTTCCTGTTTTAAATCATGCCAGTTTATCCTATACGCTGATGATCTTTAAATCTTTTCTGATATATCAGAAGTGGCCGACTGTTTACGCCTGCAGGATGACCTGAGCCGTCTTAGCGAATACTGTGTTTTGAACAAGCTCGCTGTTAATGTGAAGAGGAGCACATACGTCTTACAAAACGCGCAAAGCAGTGGTGGATTCATATGGTTCATGGTGCAAGGAGGGCCCTACAAACCGCAGGCGAAAATTTCAGTGTTTGAACTTACACATTCGGCGATTGGTAAAAAAAACCTCAATTAGCATGTTGTGAATTTGGTAATTCTATTTTGGATATTTTAGATTTGTCATTTCAATTTTTATTTATATTTTATTATTTACACAATGGAATGGTTTATTTTTTTTCAATTTCTTATCATTTGTATTATTGTATTTGTATTTATTATCATTTAACTTTTTCCGATTTAATTCTTATACATAAAACTGTTCATAAGCAAACAATATTTTTTTTCTGTATATTATATGTAGATTTTTGTTTATTATGCTAGATTATAGAAAATATCAGATTGCTGAATTTTAAGGTATTTGGTGTGATATTATTAATAGTACATAGGTAGCCAAATAATATAAGAATATAAGAGAATAAGATATATAGAGAATATAGAGAGTAAGATAAGAATTATAAATAATGTAGGTGTTATTATCAGAGGCATTGTTGGCGCCCGACCGGTTAAGGGCCAATACGCCTGACAGTATTGCCACTCGAAACGTAAAAAACCGAATACTTGAGTCATACCTTGCGTAGTTAGCTAGCATTTCTCGTCTATTTACACATTCAACGGTACTCAGTATTACCATAGTAAAATAACATCAGTAGGACATCTCGAGCCCGTTTTCGAAATAAGTAGGTACCTACGCTTCGCCGAGCCACCAGGGTTGCCACAACAAATACACAATTGACAAGTTGTGATCCCATTAAAGCAGAAATGCAATTCTTTATAATTATTATGTACGTTTATGTATTTTTGGTTTAAATATTATGAGTCGGTTCCCAAAATTGTACTGCAACATAATATATGAGTTAGTGCTGACTTTGTTTGACAGCATTCATCACTTGTTGCATCACGAAATACCTACATTTTAGTAAGTTAAAGTAGGTACTTAACAAAAACGCATCTACCTACCGACCTACGAACTGACTTACCTATGCACCTACTTATCTAGACACATACTCACCTACGCAAATGAACAATAAACGTTACCTCTTAAATGTAACTTCGTAACGTAAATGTAAATACTCGTAAATGTAATTTATGATAGGTTGCATTACAGACTGTACAGAAAACATTCCACTTTTGTATACTTAGCTGTCGCGCGACAGCCCTGACTGGCTAGCACCGAGGCGCCCGAGAATCTATGTAGTGGTAGCGTACGGACAACGGGCGCTTGTATGAGTACGAAATCGGTGCGCACTATGGAGATGTTATACTGTTCTTATTTTACTATGGTATTACTTAGTACTGGACCGATACTCGATTATAAATTCAGGAGTGAGTCAAGTGGTCGTGCGTGCTGAATGTCGATAATTTATAAGACTATGGTATAATTATATAATTGTATAATATATAATTGTATCCTCTGACTATTTCAATTTGATTCTTTAACTATTTATTGCGATATTATTTTTCCATTTATTGCGATTAATTATTATAATTATTTATTATTTTTCTATTTATTACGATATTATATTATTATTATTAAATTTGATTATTTCACCATTAATTGAATTGAATTATTGAACGTTATTTTTCCATCCATAATGATTAATTTGTGTACTTTTCACGTGTTATTAAAATTGCTCTTATTATGTATGCATTGTAGGATGGGTATGTTTTAGATATTATTCGTAGACTGACAGACTAAAAGACGCATTTAGATGTAGATGACTTAGTTTTTAGATTAATAATTAACTTGTACCTACAGTATTTATTATTATTAGTTAATGTTCAATATCATTTAATGCCTGACATATTTTTAAAATGAAATTTTATTATTAGGTTTGAGTATGATTCGTATTATTTCGTCGGATATCAATATCTTCTTGAGAATTTAGATTCAGCATCTTAAGACCCACGTTTTTGCCTTGAAGAACCTGCTTATCAGGAGTGTGGGGTTTCCTCAAATCCTGCCAGCGCAGTCGGATGTTTCCAAGCGCGTGTTTTGATGCGTTTGAGTTGCAGACGCGTCGCGGCGCGTCGTCGTGGTGAAAGTGGGCCAAACAGGCTAAATTTAGTGGCGGACAATCTCACGTCTCATGAGAGAACCTTCACGTGTCGTGCACTCTGTGAGTATGTGCTACCGCTCTATCACAGATTCGTAATAAACTTGAGCGTATTCACACAGATGCCACACGGAAGCAAAGTAAAGTAATTTTAATTTACATTGAATTTAAATCAATTCACAAATAATACAACTAGCTGAAACCTATCGAATTCGACGGCCACTTTATTGAACGTAATGTTTAAAAAATAAACGGAAATATAGTAATTATTTATGTACAAATAATATTTGTTTGTAATCTGCATCTGCCTTGCCCATTTGATCTACGATCAGAAATGTCACCATCATCATCATCAATGAACGGACAGGAACAATCGAAGAGAGACGCGGACGTGACATGACATGTGACAGAAAGTAAACTAAATATTTCGAGCCAATTCAGCGTATTCAGTTATTTCCAAGTTGGAAGCATGAGTTCCATCTCAGTTGGCTGCCTTGAAGTTGAAGTTTGAGGGATGGATGTTCTGCGCCTCTTTGTTTGGTCGTAAATTAAGTTGTTTTGCCTTTCTAGTTGCGAGTGCTCTGCATGGAGCCTTGTTACAGTCGTATTTTGGAGTTGGCTGGCTCTTTCTCGCCTTCCAGTAAGGCTTTTTCTGAGGGTTTTAACTTTTTCTCATTATGAGCCATTAAAATCGATGGTAAAGGTCCAACAGTTCAATATTAGCGGTAGTTTTAAATATTGCCCAAAATACACAACTTCTTGACACAATGTCAATGAAGTTTAGCAATCATCCGTTAGAGGGCCACCTGTTTACAGTACAAAAAGGTCACACTGTAATCCAGCAGCTGGCGGGGTGTAAAAATTTGGCTAAGGTGTTTAAAAAAACTTTCGGTCTGTAGACGTGTCATCAAAAAAGAAAATTAAAAAAATTATTAAAATTAAAAAAAAATTAAATTTTAGCCCCACCTACTGGATTTCCGCGCGGTCGCAAAAAAAGTTCGCGTGGAGATAGAGCGCTATAATTTTGTATTATTCTATTCCGGCTATAGGTTCGGGAGGCCATGCAGGAATCGAGGGAAATGAAAAAGCCGATGAACTTGCTAGGACGGGAGCAAAGGGAACGTTATACGGCCCTGAACCTTGCTGTGGCATACCAAAAAGCATTGCAAACCTAATGCTCAAACCAATATGTTCCAATCCGTCAACCACTGGAACAACACGCCAGGGTTGAATTATTCCAAAGCGCTAATTAAGGCTTACGACCGTAAAACGGCCCATGAGGCCTTATCGCTAAATAGGAACAATCTACGCATACTGGTGAGGGCGCTCACGGGGCATTATGGCCTGAACAAACACATGTTCAACCTCAAGCTCCGAGACACAAGAATGTGCGGGCTCTGCCAAGGGGCAAAAGAAACTCCCCAGCACCTCATGTGCGAGTGTGGTCCGCTGATGCGTAAACGATACACTCACTTAGGTGGTCATTACCTCCAACCCGAGGAGGTAAAACAATCTGGCGCCAAAAGCCTGTTGCGGTTCTTAAATGACACGAGTCTTAGCGCAGAACTATAGTAGGTGGCGAACACAATAGATCAGCAATGGTCGCAGTGTTACAAGGATCATAAAAAAGTTAAGCAAAGCATATACTTAAAATTAATCGAAAATGCGACATAGACATTTCTCATGGGATACTTATGTCTTAGGGACTATTTGGTTTTTCGTTCTTTGTTCTTTAACTGAATATGATAGGTTTATATGATGGAGTAATTTTTTCTTATTTTTCTTAATTTTTTTGTAGCGCTGTATGTCTTCCCTGTTAAATAAATAAATAAATAAATAAAGACCTTAGAAAAGCCCCACTCAACAAATAAAAAATTAAAAAATACCACGGTGCTTCCTGGGCACCCGGGAAGGCACAATTTATTTATTTATTTATTTTATTTATTTATTTCAAACATACTTATAAAACACATAAAAATAGTCATACCAAGTAATGGTGCGAAGAAACAACGGCCCACATTCACATGACCATGCTCAGCGCATACCCAACTAGGCCAAATATAGCCTGTATCTGGGCATACGACTTATTTTCTGACTTCGGTCGGGTCGGGAAGCCTAACTGACGTAGGTACCTACTCATATAGATACATATACACATACACACATACATATACATACATCAACAAATATATAAATATAACGATCTAGATATATTATAGTATTATTCTTTTGCATTATATTACAATATATTACATTTTGTTAAATATTATATCACATTATATAGTATAATAGTAAAGTTATGCAGAAATATATATTTTTTTAAGATATGACTTGCAGAAATTCGTTCTCTGCCCTTAAACGACCTATGTCGTCAAGAAGCCATTTTTAAATATTTTTTTTTTAATAAAATGGTATTTTCTATTTCCTTTATTTTGTCATCAAGACGGTTGAATATTTTCGGTGCTATATACAATGCATCTTTACAGACACCGTAGCTATCAGGCGGTGGATACACCATCAACCGCCGCCCTCCTATAATGAAGAAGAAGAAGAAGAACAAAAGAAATGTAGATAAAGACGTGTCGCATCTATTGGAGCTAATGGGCCAGTGTAGTTGAGCCATTATGACTCTTGTGTTAGGGTCGGCCAAACTTACAGGTCAATACTTATCCGGCAGCCTCCAAGCAGAAGTGCAAGCCCGGTTAGGAGCAGAAGTCAAAACGGCGGCGTCGGTCGAAGCCACTGCAGCAGCAGTCAACCAGGCCCCATCCACCGCAGGAGGAGAAGATAAAGGTCGAAGCGACCGCCCCACCCACTTGCTCCCAGCCAGTGAGAGCAACCACAGCTCCTCAATATTATGCTCCTCAATATTTTCCTCAAAACAGACCTACCACGACGTGCCTCGAGTAAAGGAGTGTAAGATTGTTCTTACACCTTCTAAGAATCCTGCCTCAGGGTGAACAGCCCTGAGACGCCATATGCTCCAAAACCGGGCCAATGGACCCGGCTCACACGAAGCCCCACCTAACAGTACGAGAAGTGGAAGAAGTCACAGGCCTATATACAGGGCCTGTCGACCTATATTCGACAGCGGTTAGGAGCTCTCCTGGACGGTTTGCGCACCGTGTGGCGTCAGCCAATCGACTGTGCATTCCGACAGATGCCGGAGGAGTCTGGAAACGGATTTCTTATAGAGCGGGGGCGGTTGTTTACCTTGTGGCAGCCGCTCTTGAAACGACCATTCGCCTACCCGATACCGGGTGAACGGCCGGGCAAAGGACACCGTGGTTTGCGTTAAATTCGGTAGACACCGAATCACCGCTGCGCAAGCGACGTCGAATCCATAACCAGTCGGGAGGCCGGAGAAGTCTGGCTGTAACTGGAAGTTATGTTATGTTCTGTTCAGGGTTCGTCACACTCACGGGTCAACACCTATCCGACGGCCTCCACGCATGAAGTGCGAGCCTAGGTAGGACTCTGGCCTTATGGTTAGTTTCCCCTGGGAATCAACCTTCTGGCGCTCCTGGACGGTCTGCGCACCGTGCGGCGTAAGCCAATCGACTGTGCACTCTGACTAACAGTCGGGGGAGTTTGGAAGCAGTACTGTTTCCTATAGAGCGGGGGTGGTTGCGGACCTTACGGCGACTGCTCTTGAAACGACCATCGGCTATCCGATCCTGGGTGAGTAGCCGGGCAAAGGACGCTGTGGTCCGCGATAGATTCGGTAAACACCGTTTCACCGCTTCGTAAGGGAGAGGACCGCGCAAGCGACCTCGAACTCGTAACCAATCGAGAGACTGGAGTAATCTGGTAACAATTGGAAGTAAGGGCGTGAGTGTAAGCCCGCCGGGTAACACTCCTGGCTATCTCGCGGTTAAGGCGTTGGCCTCTTACGGGTTTGTGGCGGAGCTAGACGGTGGACTGTTTTGTCCAAGTCTTCTGCGCTCACTCGACCAATCGTTAAAACTTCCTGAGGTGACGGGCTCGCCCGCTGTAGTTGACAACCCTAGTTGTAACTGGAAGTAGGGGGCGCGAGTGTCAGGTTCGCCCTGTTGTAGTTGACAGCTCCAGTTGTCGCATCTGGTGTTTTTTTAAACACACTTCTTCCTTAATCTGTAGCTAGACGTTTATTCAGGGAATTCCACGCTCGGCGCATTACAATAGTGGAGCTACTAATTAAAACCCGGAATCCAACAAGAATTGGCATACTGAATAACTCCTAGCTCTCTCTAATGAAGAGCTTTTCAATCTCTGCCAAGAATCTCTTTTACGTTTATTTTTTCAATTCGGTGACGCCCACGTCCAAGAAGTGACACCGCGCGGTAATGACAGGAGGAGAATGTTTTATTTCCGGATTAAAGATATAGAAAGAAAAGAATTTAGTATACGATACTGGCCTAGTCGTATGATTCGCTTAAGCAAATATAAGTTGTAGGTTTTGAAAGTTATCCCTATTATGCGTCGATTTAATTAAGTCAACTAGTTATTATAATCGATTAACATTAGTCGCAGTCGACTTCGCTTGACTAATTAGTGTTGACCCACAAAATAAACCCTGTCATTAGCAACGTATATCAGATAAGAGTACTCGAACGAAATGTATGGAAATATGTCAAATCCAAATACGATAAAAATGTCACAAAACGGATACAGCACGTGCGATTAGCTATGCGATCTGATAAGGAGCCGATAAGACGACAAAGACCTGAGAATGATACGATACGATACATTTTTAGATTTCTAGAAGTTTCATCGTAGAGATAAAGAAGATAACTATTTAGTGATAAAAGTCGAGATTATACTATTTGTCTTCTGTTTAGACTTGTTCAATCTTTCCCGAGTTGATGATTCATCATCATCATCAGCGCTACAGCTCGTTGTAAGTGTTGGCTTCGTCAATATTTTTTTTCCATTTCACCCTATCCTAGACGTTTGTTATCCGGTTGTTTTTGTACATTCATGTCCTTAACACATAATCAACCCATCGATTGGTAGTACAACTTTACGACGCATTTAGGTTTTCTATAAAGAATGCTTTTTAACTGTTGTTCATGTTCCACCATTTCCACCATTTCCACCATTTCCACAACCTGATTTTCAGGAGTCTCACAACATGCACATCCAATATAAAGGTTATACAGTTCTTTGTTGGCACGCAGCTTACTCCCATCCGATAGCCTTCTCTAAGCGGGATTTAACCTGTCAGGGCCGCTGTGATCTCTGCCTGTGGCTGTAACCTACAGTCGGAGGCGATTAGTATCAGAAGTGCAGATTCGGGGGAATACCTCGGGCGGAACTGGGCGGTTTGCGTATCAGTCTGTGCCAGCCACACTTACGCAATCCGGCGAGTTACCGGGGGTCTGGAGACGTATATTTCCTAAATAGCGGAGGTAACTGTTGATCTGACGTCACCTATCCTTAGAAACGATCCGATGGCCACCCGATCCCGAGTGACATTATCGGGCAAAGGGCGCCACGGATCTGCGATAAATTCAATGTAAATTACCGCCACCGTCAGGTAAAGGCCGCGCAAGCGACCTCGAATCCGCGACCAGACTGGAGGACGGAGTAATCCGCCCAAATCTGGTAGTAAGGGCGTGTCTCGTCGTAGTGTTGGACTCTTATCGGCTGGTTGGCGTACTTAGACGGCGAACAGTGTCTGTGCCTAAGTCTCCGGGCTCACTCACTGGTAGAAAAAAATGATCTGATATCGTTATAACTTCCTGGGGTGGCGAGTTCGCCTATTTTGTTCAAAGATATTTTGCGTTCAAAGATATATAATGATTTTTCATCCTTCCACGTTTCTGAAGCGCTAGTTAAGATTTGAAAGTAATATGAGTTATGACTTCAAAATTCATTTTGGTATTAGGAGTTGTCAACTACAACGAGCGAACTCGTCACCTCAGGAAGTTTTAACGAAATAATCGTTCAATCTCCCGTGAAGTGAGCGCAGAAGACAAAACAATCCACCGTCAAGCTCCGCCACCTGCCTGTCAGCGGCCACCGCCTTACGGCGAGGCACCGGGAAAGATAAACAGCGGGCAGCCTAGCCCCCTCACTACCAGTTTTGGGAGGATATCTCCGCCTGGAATCAACCTTCAGGATACCTCCGTCCTCCCGACTGGTAGTTTCATTACATAGTATTTGGGGCTGATTTCAAATCTTCGTAAACTAAAATCGGAATTACTTCATGCCAGGAGACAGGCCAATACGTTAGAGCGGAATATGAAATGAATGATTGTCACTTTTCCAGAATAAATATACCAATCGAACATAAAGCGGCATAATATAAGACCGGGCGAAATATTTTCAAACCAATTCAGATGGTTTTATGTTCGGCAGATAGTTTTTGTGCGGGAAAGATACGATCGTTTATTTTATTTACTTTGCGCTCTAACGCACTGCGATGTCTCGTTCGTATGAACTATTTTCCGACATTAGTTCACGAAGAGACGCAATCGAGCCTAATGCCTAATTTCAGTTTCAATTAGCAATTTTGTGTTTTTTGATTATTTTTTCGTATAGACAGCGAAAAATAAATAATTTTTAGTATTATTTGTTTTTACAAGCTTTTAGGTTTTATCTTGCAATGTTTGCAGTTTGTTTAGGTCAAATCTTACAAGCTGAATTAGAACCACTCCCTCTTAGCCTATGAAGTTAAACATTTACATGTTGGTTCAGTTCCGATGACAATGCATTTTTATGGTAAGCATGACCTGAATCTACACCCAGGATTGGCTCCCGGCGAGGCACATACACGAAATTTCGTATACCTACGCATTTAATTATGATAGCCGGTCTAAATTACACCATGACATGGCTGCTGCGCCCAGGGTTGGCTTCCAACGAGGGGACTCCTCGACGGTCAACAACTAGGGTTGTTGACTACAGCGGGCGAGCCCGTCACTTCAGGAAGTTTTAACGATTGGTCGTTCTATCTCTCTGGAGTGAGCGCAGAAAACTCGGACAAAACAATCCACCGTCAAGCTCCACCACAAACCCGTAAGAGGCCAACGCCTTAACCGCGAGATAGCCAGGAGTGTTACCCAGCGGGCTTACACTCACGCCCTTACTTCCAATTGCGACCAGATTACTCCAGTCTCTCGATTGGTTACGAGTTCGAGGCCGCTTGCGCGGTCCTCTCCCTTACGAAGCGGTGAAACGGTGTATACCGAATCTATCGCGGACCACGGCATCCTTTTTCCGGCTGTTCACACAGGATCGGGTAGCCGATGGTCGTTTCAAGTCGCCGTGAGGTCCGCAACCACCTTCGCTATATAGGAAACAGTACTGCTTCCAGACTCCCCCCGACTGTTAGTCAGAGTGCGCAATCGATTGGCTTACGCCGCACGGTGCGCAGACCGTCCAGGAGCGCCAGAAGGTTGATTCCCAGGGAAACTAACCCTAAGGCCAGAGTCCTACCCGGGCTCGCACTTCATGCGTGGAGGCCGTCGGATAGGTGTTGACCCGTGAGTGTGACCAACCCTGAACAGAATGCGTCTTCGTGGCCAACTCAGCAAGGGCCCATTAACTCCCTCAACGGTCAACAGCAAAGACACGAAATTTTGTATAGCATTTAATTATGATAGCCCGTTCTAAGTTACACCATGACATGGCTACTGCTCCCGGGGTTGGCTGCCCATTAGGTGACTTCTCAACGGCCAACAGCACATACACAACAATTCGTATGCGCATTCAATTATGGTAGCCCGTTCTTTCTTCTTTTCAGAGCATTTTAATAAAAGCATGTTTTAAAAAAAGCTTTTTACTATTAATCTTATTATTGCATTAGTAACGTCCGTAGCCGCGTTGAAACATTGGTTCTCGTCAGTTCAACGAAGTTAAGCAGCGTTGGGCGTGGTCAGTACCTACTTGGATAGGTGACCGCCTGAGTACTGCCACGTAATGTTATAAAAGTCGTTCGCCTGATGATTTTATATACCTAATATCGGAACGTTTTTATTTATCATAAAAACTGCTACATATATCCGATCATTGTAATGATATGAATAGGAAAAATCTGATTGGAAATAGACATTTCGAGACAATTTTCAGGCATACAAATTTTAAATTTACATACTATGTGTGGAAATATATTTTTTAGTTAGTTTTTAGGATAGTTAAAAAAAACTAACAACCTACCGCCATATGTTTGTTGTGTTATTTATTTATTTATTATTTATTTATAACGTACAAGAACAAAAAAATACAAGTTCATGCATACTGTTGTACATGAGGAATAATTAAGAACAAACATTATTATAGCGAAAAACATAGCTCTATGCATATAAATATGCTAGCATATCCGAATGAGGCGAAATCGCACAAACAACTAGACCTAGAAGGTCTGTCTCTGGCTGTGCTGTGTTATACCAACTGTATTTTTGTAACTCGCAATGAATTATTGTTATGTTATGAATTATAAAAACTAACTTAACCTACCGATATGTAGGTGTATGAAGCTCCTTTAAATAACTATATCTTGCTTATTTATTGATGCCGAATGAAAAATATTGCAGTTTCGGAATCAGCTTGTTGAATATAGTCGAGTAATGTTCATCAACAATGTGGAATTGTAGAAAAGTCAATGTAGAAAAATCAACAATATATGATTGGTTTCTATTACACCTACATTAATACCAAAGCTAACTAAACCTACCGCCATATACATAGATGTTTGTTGAAATGTCATTAATATAAGACTAACTTAACCGACCGAAAAATAGGAGTTTGACGCTTTTTTAAACTTACTTATTATAGACGCTCTTATTTATAGAGCGAAGCTTTTTACAGATCCGGAATCGATGCAATGTATATGTAAGGGTATAATTAAGCATCTCCAATGTAGAAGAGTTTGATAAAATGCATAATTACAAAATTTTCTAGAGAAAAAACATTTCAGAACTTGTGAGATTTTTAAACGATGAAGTCAACTTTACAATATTAGTTATGTTTTAGGACTGGTCAGTGGACAGATCGTAGGTTTTTTTAAAAATAATAAATAAATAAATAAACAAGTAAATATATTAAAACGAATAAAAAACACGACTGCTGTTACTGAAAGTGAAGTATTATAGTATTTATAATTATTTCCATTACGGGTTTTTATGAATTATTTGTGGTTTATATATATATCCATATAGATAGATGTATATTTTCGGAATGTACTCAATCAGTCCATTTTTGATTTGACATTAAACACGATATATTTATGTTAATTTATTGACATTTGGACATTTGGTCTTTAAGACAACTATTTACTTGATTATTAGACAGTTAGGGTACCCTATGATACTCGGGAAGACATAAAAGTTCTGACAGTACCACACTCTTCTAAATAGGTTCAAGTGTTTAGAAGTTATGGTGGAATAAAGAAACGGTAAACATACAAAGATAAACCCTGAACACATTACACTCTTTTTTTTTGTTAATCAGTCTTATAAAAAGATTTTAATAAGGGAGTGTTCGTGATCGAGAGCGCAACTACCCGGCGGCATACACATGTTCATAAAACATCTAAAACATATCGCATTTCAAGCACTTACCGCCTGGTTTGTAAACTGTTCGGTGAATTAACAAGATCACATACAACTTTTCTCACAGCACAACAATGTTAACATCACACCGGCGAAGTAATTCGGACTTGTAAATCAGGTTGTCGTCGAGAGGTAAAGAGCGAATCGGCGATATCGTAACGCGATTTGAAAACCGCGCTCACGGCAGACCGAACGAGATGCGCGACGGCGACTGACTGTCGACTGACCCGACAGACGGCGATCGACGATCCGTAGACTAGGTCAACGCGACGAGAAACTACGCGATTGCAAGTCAACTCCGAATCGACTCTGGGGGCATCCTGGAACTATGTAGCGCTATCATCCAAGTGTCCAAATGACTAATGCAGTGGTGTACCTACAAGAAATGGGCGGGGTTGCAAAATTTTACAAAAGGCCCCCCCCCCTCCCCTAATTTTTATTTATTTTATTTTAAACATAATGAGAAAATACATAAAAATGGTCATACCAAGTAATGGTGCGAAGTAAACAACGGCCCACATTCACATGCCCATGCTCTGCGCATACCCAACTAGGCCGAATATAGTCTGTATCTGGGCATACGACTTATTGTCTGACTTGGGTGGAGAAGCATAACTGGCATAGGTACTCATATAGATATATATACACATACACACATACATATACATACACACACACATATAAATATAACAATCTAAATATATTGTAGTATTATTCCTTTGCATGTTATTACAGTATGTTTATTTTTTTATATAATATTATGCAGTATAATAGTAAAGTTATACAGGCATATTATTTTTTAAGAGATGATTTGCAGACGTTCTTTCTCAGTCCTCGAACGACCTATGTCGTCAAGATTTATTAATTAGAAAGATTAATTACCTTCATTATGGCATATAGGAAGTAATTACTGTATAATATACCTAGCTACATTACAAATTAATGTTGCTGCTACATTATAAATCAGCGTATCCATTTGGGGGTATCGCCTCGAACATGTTGCTGAATCAAAAACAAACATTCAACTGTTGACACGTGACAAGAATAGTGAAAAATAATATTAGTAACGAATAAGCTACAGCAAGACTGGCTCTCATAGCATCGCCTTTTATAATAACTGATTTAGCAATCTTAAAATTATATAGTTGCAAGTTTTGCAATATTACTTGTTAAGGATGTAACAAAAATTCCTTGTGACTCCGAAAGGTCGCTTCTTTTGTTTTTGTACTTTGTTGCATTTGTCACAATTGTGGTTTCGTCCATTTTGGGCCCCAAATCTACCGTGAGCCCCGGTGCGCCGCACCGGCTGCACCGGCTCAGTTACGTCACTGGAGTAATGGTAAATCAAACATGACTGGCTTTACAGCAACCGTCCATAAGTAGGGGTGCTATCACTCCTTTTCGTTCACGATGTTCATAAATCCCACATGGAATGGGATATTATGATGACCTATAAATCTACACTCATTCTAATCTTAATGACCTCCTATCTGCCATTACACAATCCTTGTTATGGTCCATCGTGCTATTGCCCAATCCTTGTGCCAATTGGGCCCCATTGATAAATATTGATTATAAATTATATTAAATAAATTTAAATATAAATAAATTTAAAAATAATATTGTATATTTATATAAATTATTATGTATATATTAATAGTATATCATATCATATTTTTATTTATTTTAGTTAATATTTTTTAGCAGTGATTTTATAATTGTATTTATATATTTTATAAAATTATAAATATGTTTATACCATATATCATTTATTATTTATTGATATTGTATTTACGTATATGTGTATTTGCCATATTGTATTACCTACAATGTATTATTCGTACAAATTTAGTGTTTTGATTTGTATTATAATGTTATTTATTTATAATTATATATTATTCAATCTTAAAATAATAATTTTTAAAAAAAATAATTAAGTACATTCATTTATTATAAAAATAAAAAGTTTTTTCAGGTTAATTAGGCTAATTCTTACATATATTTCAATTTTCAATTTCAATTTTTCAATTTCAATTTATTTCCAAAAAATCTTAACAGATTGTAGAAACTTAATATTTAGGTACATTTAAATTACAGTATATTAGTTCGTTTTTACAATATTTAAATTTATCACCACGTACATACAGTTACTTCTTTATTGCTTTTAGTATATTAGTTCAGTAATTAATACAGTATATTAGTTCGTTTTTACAATATTTAAATTTATCACCACGTACATACAGTTACTTCTTTATTGCTTTTAGGGCATCCAAATCATTTTTAAGATTTATTTACCAAAACCACAAATTAAAATAATTGATAAAAATAATCAAGAAATTAAAATCAGAAAAAGTCAGAATAATTAAAAAATACTACTTAAAATTGTCAAAAAAATGACCAAAAAAATTGAAAAATTATTTAAAATTAACAAACTCATCGATCGAGTAAAAAGCTTTGTCTAATAAGAATTCTTTAAGTAACTTTTTGAATAAGCTTTCCACTTGAATAGTTTTTAAACTTTCTGGTAGCCTGTTAAAGTAATATGGCCCTGAGTATTTTGTGTCTTGCCTTGCTGTGTTTAGTTTAATACATGGTATAAAAATGTTTAATTTATTTCTCGTATTTTTAGTATGTGTATCTGAAAACTTTTTATTATTAATTAAAATAAGTTGTATTACTTATTTTAATTACTCTGACCCGCCTAGATACGGGACAGTTTAGTCCTAGTTAGGTGGGCAATGAGCATTAGCTGCATTTCGGTGTTCAATTGTTCCGAGTTACTTATAACATTGATAACAATGGGGCTAAATGTACAAAAATGAAATGAATAAAGTATTAAACCAAAAAAAAAAAAAAAAAATTTAACCCTTTAAGGATCATGGGCCATATGTGTCCCATAATTTCAAAATACGAGTAACTTATAAATTTATTTTTTTCCATGTTATTGAAATTATAGAATCTTATATAATGTTGAGATATTAGAATAAAAATATTGTTTAAAAATATATCGCAATATATTTTTTTAAATCTCGCAAATAACCAACGAACTCCAGTGATTGTTTTGAGAAAGGAATACGAAATTGACAAAGGAATACGAAATTGAAGTTTTAATATAAACATATGTAGACTAAAATATTTTGTGAGGTTATGGTTGAGCTGTATGTTAGATTACGCATTTGAGAAGTCCCAATTCAAGACTTGTATAAATTGAGAAGCAGTCTTTGAAGATAGCTAATTTAATTATTAAGAAAATTAGATGTAATTAAAATTCCGGGAGATGATATTATGTGTAATTTTCTGATCTTTGAATCTTGAGCAAAGCTGATGTTCAAGATCTGAGAAGTGGTTAAAATTTGCTGTTATGATGTGTACAAAAAACTATGATTGATTACAATAAACCTATATACGTTGATTTTCAATAAACTATGTGCCATGATCTTGATCGCGTAGTTGCCCTGTGTGCTGTCTTTGTTTACACTTTGAAGTATGTTTGTTTGATTGTTATTACTCTCTATTGTGATATTTCATAATGAGCGGGTAATTATCATACGACAATGGGCCCGATTGCGTTTCTTTGTGAACTAAAACTAAAATTAGTCCGAGCGAACGAGACAGAGCAATACGTTAGAGCGGAATATGAAACGAACGATCGTCGATACATACTACCTGTCGAGCTTATACTCGTCCGAATACATTCGAGCATATTTCGTGCGGTGTAAGATTTGACCTTGGCGGGCAGTTTCAATGCGAAAAACTGACAACCGGTCATCTCACATTCCGCTCTAGCGTATTGCCCTGTCTCGTTTACACGGACTAATTTTCGACTTTAGTTCACGAAGAAACGCAATCGAGCCCAATATCTCATAACCTACCCTTCTCTGAAGTGTTTATATGGATGCTCGTGTAATATGTGTAAGTGTGTGTCTTGTTATTGTATTCGATCGACAGAGTTGAAAATGCAATTCCGTTCATTTTATTTCAACGAAAAAATGTGACCCACTCGGTAATTAACCCCGAAATCTCACAATGTAAGGGGCTCTCTAGACGATCAAGCAAGCTTGTCAAGCTTGCTTGCTTGTCAAGCTGAGAGGGGATCGTAAACTGCAGGAAATATGCAAATACTTTTTTAATATTTACCAAAAATGCCTAATTTTGTAGTTTTATACCAGGGAGTCACGTCATTCATCAATCAACTACTTCTAATTAACGTGACTCCCTGGTATAAACTACAAAATAAGGCATTTTTGGTAAATATTTTTAAAAAATATTTGCATATTTCCAGCAGTTTACGATCCCTTCCCAGCCCGCGACGCGATGCTTGACAAACATGCTTGATTGTCTTGAGAGCCCCTAAGAACAACTAGAGCTGTTCACTAGAACGGGCGAACCCTCTGGAAGTTTTTACGATATTAGATCGTTCTGTCCTCCGTGAGTTGAACCCAGAAGATTTGGGACGAAAAGCAATCCACTGTCTAGTTACGCCACTCGCCCCTAAGAGACCAACGCCTTACCGCAAGATAACCAGGTTAATCAACAAGCGGGCTGACACTCGCACCCTTACATCCAGTTGCAGACAGATTACTCCGGACTCCCGATTGGTTACAGGTTCGAGATCGTTTGCGCGGTCATCTCCCTCACGGTGATACGGTGTCCACCGAATGTATCGCGGACCACGGCATCCTTTGCCTGGTTATTCACCTGGTATCGGGTAGCTCATTGATTGTTTTAAGAGCAGTTGCAGCAAGGTTAACAACTACCCCCGCTCTATAGGAGACAGTACTGTTTTCAGACTCCCCGGCTGTTGGTCAGAATGCACAATCGATTGGCTGTCGCCGCACGGAGCGCAAACCATCCAGGAGTGCTCGAAGATTGACTCCTAGGAGTCTGATCCGCAGGCCAACGTCCAGCGTCCACCGCCGGATGGGAGTTGACCCGTGCGTGACCCGACCCTAAACACATGGGTCGTGGCCTATCATTTATGAACCGATTTGAAAAATTATTCTAACATTTAAAAGGATATACTTCCAGATTGGTCCCATTTTTATAAAAATCCTGTTCTGATGATGGGATCGATAAGGAATTGAGGAAATTCCTCAAATATTATCATATGAAGTTAAAAATTAACATGTTGGTTCAGTTCCAATCATAATACATTTTTTATGGTAAGCATGACCTAATTCTACACACTGGGTCGGCTGACGATGACGGGACTCCTCAATGGTCAACAGCACATACACGAAATTTTGTATACCCATTCAGGTCTGATCGCCCGTTCTAAGTTTCACCAATATAGGAATGCGTCACCCAGGGTTGGCTTCCAAATAGGGTACTCCTCAACGGTTAATAGCACAGAGACGGAATTTTGTATACGCATTCAGTTATGATAGCCCGTTATATATTTCACCAAGAGAGCACTGCGGCACCCAGGGTTGGCTTTTAAAGAGGAAGCTCCTCAACGGTCAACAGCACACACGAAATTTTGTATAGGCATTTAATTATGATAGCCCGTTCTAAGTTTCACCAAGAGAGGACTGAGGCACCCAGGGTTGGCTTTTAAAGAGGAAACTGCTCAACGGTCAACAGCACACACGAAATTTTGTATACTCATTCAATTATGATAGCCCGTTCTAAGTTTCACCATGACATGACTGATGCACTTATAAAAAAAGGAGTCGTTTTTTTTAAATATTTTGTCTATTATTCAACATTAGTCCGAGAAATTTACGGCATCGCAACCGCGATGCCGTAGATTTATAAATGAACATTTTAAATGAAGGTTTCATAAATGGGCTTTTCATTTAAAGGCGTTTCATATAAACGCCAAGCCCTATATTTAGATTTTCTTGCGCATATCATTTCATTTCATGGCACCATATCATTTCATTTTGCACAAGGGATTCGTATCTACGTATGTGTATTTTGGATCTCTGTATGTAAATATTATTCTATAAATTTAAACATACTATTTTTATATTAATTCTATGAATTAGTGACATTCTTGAAGTGGATGAATCAATATGAGCAAAAAAACAACTTTTAATTTAAAAAAAAAGAAACGTTTTTTTGTTACAAAAATAGCATGAAAAATTGAGACCGTTGTGCTATCTAGGTAAAATATCGATAATTCTGTTTATTCGCGATATTTTATCTATTGCTAAATGGAGCAGCGCGCTCAACGCTTGTCAAACTTTTATTAATCAGTGAAACTTTTCAAAATTACAAAAACAAAAAATATAGTTTTGTTCTTTTCCATTTTTTAAAATTAGAAGTTGCTCTTTTGCTTATACTGATTCATCTACTTTAAGGATGTCACTAATTAAAACCTCACCCTGTACATCTATACAGGGCGGCAAAAAATGGATGTAACGGAAAAAATACTTAACATGGGTGTAACAGAAATATATACATATAGGTTGAGTTTTTAATTATTGACATCCTTGTAGTGGATGGATCAGTACGACAAAGTATTGATTTCTGTGCTGACAACGAAGTACTGACGGCAAAAAACATTTTTTTGGACAAATTTGTAAATTTTATCTATTCAAAAAAGTTTGAAAAGTCTTGAGCGAGCTGCGCCATCTAGCGGTAGGTAAAATATGGCTAATAAACAATATTAGTGATATTTTAGATGATGGCATATCGTGCTCAAAACTTTTATACCATTATTTTTTTTTTTTTTTTAAATTTGTTTCCCCCAAAAATTTGTATTAAAAGTTACTTATTCTGTCGTACTGATTCACCCACTATAAGGATGTCATTAATTAAAAACTCACCCTGTATATTTTTTTATAAACACATTAAAATTGGTAGTAAGGTATAAAATGGATTATTCAAAGTATACGGCTTCGCTAGCTACATATTTATTCCATCTCTCTAGCAATTTGTGGATGCTCTCCGAGAAAACCGCTTGTCTTTTTAGTTGTTGAAGTGCTTCATCAATTCGTATTATTCTGCGGTTGTATGGAATCGGTTGGGAATGGCTTTGCGATCGAAATCAATTGCAGTATTTAAGGACCACTTTAAAAGTTTATTATTAAAGGAAGATATTTAGATGTCATAATTTGATTTTATTTTAAAATAACTATTGCTAATTGGATTATTACTATTGTCTTCGTTTATTTATTAATTTGTAACGTGATTATTTGATGTTAAATATTTTGATTTTGATTATTTTTGATTTATTATACATATGTAGATTATTAAATTTATGTAATTACGTTATTTTCTTTTAATATCATTTGATGTTAAATATATTGATTTTGATTATTTCGATTTGTGTATTTATTTGATTATGATTATTTGGATTTTTTATTTTAAGATTTATTTGATTTGGTTATTTTATTTTAAAAATCATATATGTACCAATAATTAATAGGTGTGTCCTGAAAACCAGGATAAGAGATATCCTGAGGATACCCCTAATTTGCAGCGTTTGTAGCGTTATTTCATAGTCTTTGTCTATTTATAGTTTTAATTTTTAATCTGTGTGTTCTTGTTTTTTTGTATATGTTTTTTATAACAGCTGCAAATAAATAAATAAATAAAATAAATCATGCCTGCAACATCGATGCAATCAAGTCGTAATCGGAAGAGGCTAAGTCTGGTAAACGGCGGGTGGGGCAAGAGTTCCCAGCCAAGTATAGAAATGGTGTATTGGACTGCTGTTGCTATGTGCGATGGTTATTTGTGGATTTATTTCTGTTGACCTGAGCGCTTTGGTAGCGAATGGTTTCGTGTAGCGAACGGTTTCGCGCAGCTTGGGCCATAAGATCCAGTTTGTTCTCGTTTCGGCCAACTCATTTGGAAGGATACCCCGGGTAAGACTCTCGCGTCTCAGGCCTCACGGCTGGTGGGTCGGTTTCTCCTGGTGGGATTGCCTCCCGACGGTTTGAACACCGTTCGGCGTCGCTGGCTCGCAAACTATAAGGGGGTTCAAAATGGATATTCCGTCTTCGCCTCTAAAATAGATATTAGCGAGTTCACAATAAATTCATTCCTCGTCGGTTGGTCAAATCAAATAATTTATTGTCCTAAAAACTAATACATAGTTGTATAGACAGTTGTATTACATTTACATTTGGCCGTGATATGATTGAATTCTTCATTAATGATCAAATTCTTTTAATAAATAATCAAAACGTAAAAGGTTACTCGTAAGAATAAAGAAGGTATTATTGTAGAACTAAATCGAGTCTCACCATTTAGTTTACCAGATAAAAACACAGAGTAATTAATTCTTTAAAATACCAATAAAAATAAGTTTTTTTGTATAAAATTAATAAATGTAATGCCAAAAATAACAAAAAAAACGTGACGATCGTCAAAAAGTAAAATAAAATGTCTTGGTGATTATATTGCAAATAAAAATAGTCAAGGTATAATTAATATGTGCCTACTTAATAATAGAAATAGTCAATACATTTTAGTCAAATTGAAAATCGATTAAAAACCTATTACAGAAAGAGAAAGAGATATAGTCGAGATGCATACAGTTTTTAGAGATGGTTAATGTCGTACAATTCTCTTTCAATGAGATATAATTTGAGTTTATTTTTAAATTGGAACATTTTTCCTTCGCGGCATATTTTTATAAACTAGAGGGTAGCTTATTGTAGCATATAATTTCGACGTAGTTCGGATCCCTTTTAAAATAATAATCGCATCAGAGATTATTAGACTTATATTCTCATTACAGATTGAGGACCGTTTTTTTAAAACATTTTTTGGTGGGCCGGGTAGGTAAATCAAACGAGAGTCGACTTGGTTCTGTTGGTGCCCATACCTAGAAGGGCGGCGCCGCTTGTCGGCGCCGGCGTCTCGCCGCCGCCGTCGTCGGAGCGAAACAAAAAAAAAAGCCAAATTTTAAAATTAGACGGCGCCGACGACGAAACGTCAAAAATCCAAAATGGCCGCGGCCGCCGAACGCGATTTATTTTTACACGGCCGCTCGTTTATTCTATTAGTCCTGATAACGCAAACATTGCAGCAATCAGCCTCACGATATACACCTAACGTGATCATACGTCCCGCTCTGGGCGGGACAGCCCCGCTTTCAGGCTGTATCTGTCCCGCTGTCCCCAGCGAGAGCAAAAATGACCCGCTTTCGCAAACACACCGAAAGATAAATTAAGCCCAAAAGATGACAAAATCACAAGCTGGAATTCTGAGAATGTTGCTGCTGAAGACCGTTGGTGGAGTTGTTGAAACACTTCCGTGATAACAATCTCAACTGTACTAACTTTCGTATAATTATTGAGTACCTACGTTTTATGTCTGCCAGGAAGAAACGCACCTGTCGAAAGAGTTTTTTCTCTAATGAATAAAATACGGACAAGCGAAAAAACACAGTTAAGTGTCGCTGTTTTGAAAGCCATTTTGATTGCCAAGACTAACATTAATAAATCATGTAATCAGCTCCATTCTTACTTAAAAACTAGACCCGATATTTTGAAACAAATTTTCTCCTTCGACAAATATAAAAAACTGCGTAGATATTTACTTATTATTAGTAATACAGTTATCATGATTTTCATTTTTGAATAAAAAGTAGTAAAAGACCAATAGGTTTTTTTTACACAATTTTGCAGGCGTCCCGCTTTGACAAAAAAAAATAAATGGTAACGGTATATATACCGGAAATTAGAATAAGACACGTTAAATTTTAGGGTCTCACAGGGTTAAGAAATACTCTACGTATCCCAAATAAAAAAAAACACACACACTTTTGTTCCACTCCTACGTGAAAACACAGCTTGGCTCTGTGAGAGTGACCACCCTTCACTAGACTCCAATTGGTTGTGAGCGTAGGGTGGTTCTCATCAAGTTGTTTTCTCCGTTATTGAAAGTCGTTGCGGTTGAAGTTGAAGTATTTATTCAGAAGGTCTGTAGTAGGTTGCCAGTTCGTAACGCCTTGGTCGGTATTTCGCCGGTCGCGAGGTGAAGTCGTGGTTGTGTGTCCGAAGTGTGAAGCGCCGCCATAGATTCGAAGATAATGATGATCGCGTATACTATGCGTAGGTTGGTTGACTCGAAGGTAATGAAAAGCGCGAGTACTTGCAGATGAGCGGTTACTGTCCGCCAGGAAATGATATTGATCGATCGAAATGTACTGCGTTTTATATGGTATGCAGTGACGCAATAGTTATAAGTGGGGTGAGAAATGAGCGTGTTAATTCGTATCGATCAGGAGAAATGACATTAGTCATCGTTTGACTGTGCATAAAATGCCAAATTTAGTTGGAAATCAATTGCAGCTGGCTCGTGTATATTCGAGCGAATTTGCGGTTTCGATTCTGTAGAAATTACTTTTTTGTTGTGGGTATGTTGGACTGAGGCTCTAACAGCTCGATAGAATCAGCTTCCTCCAGCTATAAAGAGACGCTAGCTCGCTTTTTACCTTCAAGCAGTCATTGAAAAAGAACTTATTTTTACAATAAATATATTTTTAAAATGTAAGCTTTCCTTTACTTTCATTGTCTTATTTGGGCAATTAATTTATTTATATATTAATACTAGTCGAATGTTACCCGGCGATGTTCGGAACGATAATGAGTTACGATGGCACCTACATATTGATACTTCATGTGATAAATTAGGAAGAGCGTGCTATGCACTCTATCGCATCGCTTCATTTCTCGATTTATCCGCGCTGCGCATGTGTTACTTTGCATACGTTCATTCACTGCTAACGTACGGCGCGGAGCTATGGGGGCGAGCAGCCGACAGGCAGAGGGCTTTCGTTATGCAGAAGCGTGCAGTCCGCACGCGCGTGTGGCGCTTGATACGCCAGCTAAACGTCTGTTTAGAGATCTCTGCATCATGACGCTGCCGTCCATTTATATAATGGAAGTAGCGCTGTTCGTTCGCACAAATCTAGGCGATTTGAAGTGAATAGTGTGCATCATCACTATCCAACAAGATCCCGTAGCATGCTACGTTCGGTAAGTCATGCATTATCCAAGTCGGAGAGGCTAGCTGATATCGCCGGCCCAGCTGAATACAACAAACTTAACGAGCACATTAGGCAGGCGCAATCTCTTGACGTGTTTAAGAGCTTACAGATAAGGCGTTTTACTCACTGGAGGAATATTACTCGAGTGAAGTCTAAAATGCTTTGGTTTGCCTGGCGCGAAGCGTCTTGCATTTACCTAAAACAATTCAAAATCATATTGGGCTCAAAATATAATTTCTTAACGTTTTAGGATATTTAGAATCGGAATGACGAAAAATCTGTCTGTCTGGCTCATGAATATCTCAAGAACGTGTTATCCGATTTAGTTTTTTTTTGACAATCAGTTATGAATTATGTGCATATAGGTTTTTGTCTGAGTTTATTAATTTCCATTGATTGTTGAATAACCGGTTGCGTTGTTCGCCTGACTGCCGTTGTTTATCATCATCACACCTGCCTCAGATGTTTCAGTTATCACGGCGATATCATATGCTTGTTAAGTCAACTTAGGATGTCTCAAAAGTTCCTTTTGCGTCTCCTTATTTTTAATTCCGCAAAGCAATTTGTCTCTGAGTGTTCTTTCTAAGTCGACGAAATTGCAGTAAGCATCCAACTTTCTCAATTCTGCCATAAAATCTTTCACATAATTCATAAATTATGACAGATAATTTGTATATTGTATGTATGTGTATTTTATATAATTGTTTGTGATATCATAAAATCTTTCACATAATTCATAAAATCTTACCACAAAAAAAAACTGGATGATACAGAATTTAAAAAATTGTCTGAAGGAAAGGCCTGACATAAGTGACACGGCCTGATCTTACATTGTAAGGTCCCGGGTACGATTCCCGGCTGGTTCACCATTTTCCGTTGGGATCAAATTAACGGAATTGCATTTTCAATTCTGACGATCAAATGCAATAAGAAGACACACACTTACAGACATGTTACACGCACATATACATATAACATTACATTACAAAATCAAAAATAATTCCCTTTCGCTTAAGACCGACCAATTTCGACTATTTAAATGAATTATATGACTATTTCAAAATTGACATCACAGAAGATATTTTTTAGGTTTAAGAATTGACAGCAAATTAAAATGGAATACCCATATTGATGTATTAGCTAGTAAGTTATGTAGTTCTATATACTCAATAAAAAAAATCAGAAGTCTTTGTGGCTTCGCGGCAGCCAAATCAGTGTATTTTGCGTATTTCGGCTCATTAATGACTTATGGACTACTATTTTGGGGAAATGCCGCAAACAGTAAAAGAATCTTCCTATTGCAAAAAAGAGCACTGCGCAGCATCTATCAGCTAACGCCCAGGACCTCATGCAGAGCATACTTCAGTAAGGCAAAGATAATGACCATGTATTCGGCGTTCATATACCAGTGCTTAATGTATGCCAGACAGCACCTAACAGAAACCGTAACTAGAGCGGACATTCACTCTTACCATACACGCGGTAATTCCCTTTTATGCGTACCCCGAACAAGACTGGCAAAAGTACAGAAGAGCTTCTTATACCTTAGCATTAAATTCTACAATTTACTCCCTACCACTATCAAAGAACTGGAGGACAAACAATTTAAAAAAAACATTAAGGAGATGCTGATAGGCCACCCTTTCTATAACCTGACCGAATTCGAGGGCCATGACTTTGCAAATATTGTACCAATTTGAATGATAATTATATAAGTACTTCTAGTATTTAAATTTAAGATTTAGCTTTAGTTTGATTATTTAACAAATTACTTACTACTTTGGATGTTACTATGCACAGTTTTTAGTACGTATATATTTGATTTATTGACTATTTCAATTGTCGGGCTTCTGCTTTGATTATTCAACTTTTTAACTGACTATTTTAATTATTGTGTGTTTAGTAGGTAGCCATTGACTATTCTTTAATTTGTTTTGAAATACGATTCTACGACGAATAACTTTTAGTAGGTTCCAAAGTTTCTTAGATACTGTATATTTTTTAAAATTAATATATGTATGTAACGTATAGATTAAAGTAGTAATGACACTTACTACTTAAAACAGAAATATTTTGACACGTCCAAGAGCGGTTTTTAGCCACCAATTGGACACGACGTAAATGTAATGTAATGTGTAATGTAACACTTCATAGTAGGGTTGGTTGTAAGAGATTGTCATATGACAATACCCGCCCATTGTGACATTTTCACAATAAAGAGTATAAACAAACAAACAAACAAATATAAGTGCGATTTATAAATGTCCTATTTTAAGATTATTACTTAAATGTTATATAAATTATAATTATTGTACATTATGAATGTCGACTACATTTGTAAACTAAGCGTCATATTGTGATTATCGTTGCTGTAGCTCGGACCATTTCCTTTACAATATTATTTTAACCCTATTGTGTTGTTTTTATTTTGATGCATTTGTTATAATATATTTTTAAAAATAATATTTAATTATTCTGCGTAAAATATCTATTGACAACTCCTCACATTGCATAGAAATGTAATATGTATTATCCAATGATAATAATATGTATAATAATATTTCATTAGGCTTGTCCGATTGAACTTAATGATGTTTGGACTTTACTTTCGTTGACGTATCTCAGTGTAATACGTGTATTATGTAATGGAGTTATAATATGGTTACTTGATGTAATGAAGTTATAAGATTGCTTTTTACAAGCTTTACATTAACTTGCAAAGTTCGTATGTAAGTTGTCATATTCAAAATTTGCAAACCATTTTCCAACTACTTGCTACTATCCGATTGAGCTGAAATTTGGCCCACATAAGTAAGTTCAAAAGTGCTAAGAAAGTCGAGTTTGCGCTAGTTTGTTTTGTTGTCTTGAGTACTTTTCATTACACTCGATGACGAGGATCTGAAGATTTTATATTTTTATTTTATTTTATAAAATTATCCAATACAAAAAAAAATATTTTTGCAAAAACACAAGTATAAATAATAATATTTTGACAACTTTTTTTTTGCAAAGCAGATAAGATGACATTTGTGTGGATTTTATTATTCCATTAGATTGTACCTATATCTGTTCTGGGGTGAAAGTACATAATTAGTGACATCACTTTCATTTTATTTATTTTTTCATTCATTCCGATCGCTCATTCATTCTTAAAAATTAAAAGTTAAATATATAAATAATTAACTAATATTAAATGTATACATAAGAAAATATTCAAATAGGTATATAAATATGTAAATAAATAAATCTATAAATAAATAAACAAATAAATTGACCAATAAATTAAGTAGGTTAAAGAGGTTCCTTTTTATGTACATATAAAATTTTAAATCTAAATATTTGGTATAATGGTATTAATTTATTTTAAACAAAATCAACTAAATGTATAATTTATTGTCAAGATCGAGTAACAAATATGTCAAGATGTGAGTCATCATTTCTTCGCACTGGCTTCTACTTTTCGTCATGAGGCACTCGATAGAATATTTATTCAGAGTCTATCTGCTGATTGTACTCTGCACTTTAGCCTCTACCAAGGAAGAGCAGAAGGAATCATACGGACGCGGTGCCAGAAACGCGTAATGCCGTTGGTAGGCTTGCTTTTTTTATTTCGTGTGTCATGTGGGTGGTTTAGCGAAGAATGACGATCAGTGCTACTATGGAATTGCCTAATAACATTTCGTCCGCATAACTGTCTCACATCCAAGACGTCAAATAACCTAAAAAGCTCGTCGGGCAGACATAAACACGGTTTTTTATTATTAATAACGTGAACTATCGCCTTTTGATCTTTAATTAGCTGGTCCAGATGAACTCTGGCCGCACTACCCTAGCCAATTTGTCCGTAGGAGGTAAGTGTATGGGCTAAGGCACAATTGTAAGGCACAATAATGATTGTAGGGTTTTTACATCTAGTACATTTCTAAGATTTCTGAATATGTATATACATTTTATAATCCTCCCTGAAATATTATTGATATGTACATCGGAATAAAGCTACTGTCCGTACGCAAGCTCCGAGGAAACGGGGGCTGGAAAAGCGGGCGGATGACACCGACTCCGACCGTCGCTTCAAACCTTGCACTCTCCCAGTACTAGTACTGGTAGATTACTAGTACTCGTAATGTCGGAAATGAAGATCGATTTGAATTCCTAAATATTTGATGACATTGACACGTTCTATTGTCTTATGGACTTTGTCTTCTTCCAGATTTAAATTAAGGGTGGGAGCTGGTTGCTGTCGGGATTCTATGATGTAGGTCATATATTTTGTTTCACCTACGCTTAGGGTTTGGAAGTATGATATGATATGAAGCAAGTATGATAACCACATCATCGGCGTATGTCACTTCCCCCCCCCCTCATAATTGATATAAATCCTATATAAATTAGAAATAGAGTTGGACCTATAGTGCTACCTTGTAGAACGCCATAATTATTAGAGCAGTTTTCATTGAGTGTGTCACCAAACGAACTCATTGTGTTCTCTCGGAAAGATAGCTGCGAAACCACTGATGTCCTCTGTCTTTGATGCATATCTTTATTAATTTCTTAAGTGAAATTTCATGACATATGGTATCAAATGCCTTCGAACGATCTAAAAATATAGCAAGATACTTTCTGCCTTTTATGTGGTTTGTAATGCATTCAGTAATACTTAATATGGCATCATAGGTTCCTTTATTTATCCTTAACCCATCCTGACTGTCCTGGAGATAAAAATAAGATAAAAGTATTTATTTCCAATACAACTATAACAATTGTGTAGAAATGCCAGTAATTATCAATTTAGCCAAGAGATGATATACAATATATATCTTTAAACTTACCAATTTACAAAAACAAAGACTAAATGATAACAGTTTACAAAAAATCAATTAACGGTAAATAATATATATTAGATTAAATAGGTAGATACGATGCTATGTATTTTCAAAATATTTTAAAGTTTAAGCCCGCGAGAAACGGAATACGGGCCACTAAGTTTTATTTCTGGTGTCATGCCGATGGTAGTTGAGTTGATGGGCCCTTGCTGAGTTGGCCACGAAGACCCATTCTGTTCAGGGTTGGTCACACTCACGGGTCAACACCTATCCGACGGCCTCCACGCATGAAGTGCGAGCCTGGGTAGGACTCTGGCCTTATGGTCAGTTTCCCCTGGGAATCAACCTTCTGGCGCTCCTGGACGGTCTGCGCACTGTGCGGCGTAAGCCAATCGACTGTGCACTCTGACTAACAACAACTTGGGTTGTTGACTACAACGGGCGAGCCCATCACCTCAGGAAGTTTTAACGATTAGTCGTTCTATCTCCCTGGAGTGAACGTAGAAGACTTTCTGTAGAAAGAGTCTGAAGAGAACGAGGAGTCTGGAAGCTGTACTGTTTCCTATAGAGCGGGGGTCGTTGCGGACCTTACGGCGACTGCTCTTGAAACAACCATCGGCCATCCGATCCTGGGTATATCATCCCAGCCGGGCAAAGGACGCTGTGGTCCGCGATAGATTCGGTAAACACCGTTTCACCGCTTGGTAAGGGAGAGGACCGCGCAAGCGACCTCGAACTCGTAACCAATCGAGAGACCGGAGTAATCTGGTCACAATTGGAAGTAAGGGCGCGAGTGTCGACCCGCCGGGTAACATTCCTGGCTATCTCGCGGTTAGGGCGTTGGTCTCTTGCGGGCTCGTGGCGTAGCTAGACGGTGGATTGTTTTGTCCCCAAGTCTTCTGCGCGGCTCACTTCCAGGGAGATAGAACGACTAATCGTTAAAACTTACTGAGGTGACGGGCTCTCCCGCTGTAGTCGACAACCCAAGTTGTCATGCCGATGTACTTCCTCGTGGGATAGTTGTTGTAGACGCACTTATCGCCTGATTTAAACATCGGGTAATATTTGCAGACTTGTGTTTGGATAGATTCAGCTTTCTATGCTACAGTTGAATATATGTGTAATACGAGTCACTAAATATTCCGCCGAAACTTTTAGTCTTTCTGGTAGTGTGTCTGATCCGTTTGCACAGTTTACCTTCAGATTTCTACGCCTTCAGTAATTTATTTATTTATTTATTTATTTATTAGTTTCAAATAGTATTCAAGGGCATTACAGATGAATCCAATTCGCCCTTGAATATTAAAGCTGGAGTGTAAGTCTAAAAATAAATGACTACATAACTAAATTAATGCTAACATTGAACAAGAAAAATACATAAAAATATAAAACTAAATAAAAGACAGATTATGATAAACATGAGATAGTAGGGAGATGCCTTTTTAGCTGCCAAAGGGATGTACAAAAGATATCTATTTCAGTGGGTAAGGAATTAAGAAGAGCTATAACCCTTCCCACTGGCCTGTCTACAAAAATATTTGTACGGTGGTACGGCGCATTAAACAATAGATGCGATCTCCTCGCTGTGTAATTTACCGGTACGTACAATTCAAACTTACATAGTATCTCTGGCAAATTAATCGTTCCTTGAATAAGTTTATATGCAAATATAATTAGTGAAATATATCGACGAGTTTCAAGACTGTTGTATCCTACCGTTCCCTAGCACAAAATCTGACGGAAATAAGTATGGATAAATATTGTATTTTCTGTAATAAATATATCTTAAAAATTTTCTTTGAATACGCTCTACCATCTGAATGTATTTGTTTTCACTTGTACACCAGATGATCGAGTTATATTCAAGTATGCTACGGACTAAACAATTATATAGTAGAAACATTACATGAATATTATTAAACTGTTTGCATATGCGAATAACAAAACCGACCATTTTGCTAGCACGATTGCAAATATTTGTAATGTGTGCACGGAAGTTCAACTGTGTATCAAATGTAATTCCCAGGTCCCTCACCTCGGTTGACCTTTTTAAAATTGACCCGTTTATTGTGTATGGGAAAAAGCAAAGTGTTTTCTTCTTAGTGATGGTTAAAACAGAGCACTTGTTAGTGTTGAATTCCATGTCATTGACAGAGCCCCATCTTGAAAGTGCATCTATATCTTGCTGTAATATTTCCGCTTCTCGAGCATCTGTTATTTGATGAAAAATTTTCACGTCATCAGCGAATAGTGAGCAGTGACTATATTTTACAAATTTAGGTAAATCATTAATGAAAATGAGGAACAAAATCGTAGAGAGATTCGCACCTTGCGGCACCCCCGAATGAACCTTAAAGAGGGCTGACTCGGAGGAACCAAAGCTGACTAATTGTCTCCTGTTTTTGAAATAGCTTGCGAAGAACTTCACAAGATGTTTAGAGAAACCGAAGTCAAAAAGCTTCTGTAAGAGGATGTCTCTGTTAACCCTGTCAAATGCCAGGGCGGTAGTGGCATACTCTGTCAATGACAATAAATTGGTGCATGTTGACCTTTTCTTTCTGAATCCATGCTGGCTTTCCGACAACCAGGTGTCTGCGAATGAGTAAATACGAGTAAATACGTGTAAAATAGACTCGAATAATTTTGCAAATGTACACACAACGCTGACGGGCCGGTAGTTCTCGATTACGTTCTTAGGACCACTTTTATGAACGGGTATACGAGTAACCTGCCATTTGAGCGGAAAGCAATGTGATTTTAGGCTAATATTGAAAATATGTGATACAGGTCCTTGTAGGGCCATCGCGCAGTGTTTAACTAGGAAAGGTGGAATGTTATCAGGACCCAGTGATTTTTTGAAACTCATTTTCGAAAATGCGCGATTTATCTCATTCGAAGTCACCTGTGGGATGTCTAAGACAGGCCCATTACTGTCGGTATCACAAATGAGCGCATCTACATTAAGCAGGGGCTCAGTACTGCTGTATACCGTTTTAAAATACTCTGCGAAGGCTTTAGAAATTTCTAATGTCATAGTGTCCGGATGGGAAGAACTTTTTTTGGTGTTTTGGACATACTTCCAAAAATTTTTATAGTTACATAGCATGTCTCTTTCAGATTGAAGCACAAAATCGTCAAACGCTACTTTAACGCAACGCTTCACTTCCATCCGACAAGCTGAAAAAAGCTATAAATATGTTTATCCTTTGTTGTTTTCCACTGTTTATGGCAATTATATTTAATTTTGATTAAATTTTTAATTTCCGAGGTGAACCACTTAGGGTAATTACGCACTGCAGCCGATTTATTTGGTATGACGTAATATATTTCATTGCAAAGCATAGTTTTTTTTTGTTGTTTGTATTGTGATTTAATGTTTCTTTGCGAGCTTTGATGTTCGGAAGCTTGCAAATGTTCACATACTTTTAATGTTAGAGTTTTCCCGAGATGTAGCTGTTATTGGAACGCCATTGGAACTCCCTGGTGGAAAGTAAAGCTTGTTTTTAAAAATCCCTTCTTACTTTTAATTTGTTTATTGTGTATCCTCTTAAATTCAATAATTTTTAGTAAGAAAATAGATATTTATGTAATTGTAAGTAAGACCAATTCCCAAGTAATACCTACCTGGGACAAAATGTTTTCATTGAAAGTTTTTCTAAATTTCGGGAGCAAGTTATCTCCTTTTTAATGTACCTAGATAGTGGGATGGTTTTACATTAATCTGCATGTAGATACTTGCCATTCAAGAACTATTCAGTTCAATTCAAATCTATTGTGACGCTAATAAATATCTCTTACTTAATATAACGTAGATTCATGAATAAACCAACTCTACACCCACTTGCGAATCGGTGCCAAAATCACAGAGGCGCGAAAGAATGCAATGGCTTGAAAAAATCACATAAAAACGAGACGAAAATAATATTCTCAAAAATAACTGTGATAAAAATAAAATCAAAACAAACATTCCATCTAGCGGATGTTTTCAAAACGTGTTAATATTACATACATCATAGGGCAACGTTTGGAAATCTTTCCGCTAGACGGCGCTGGAAGTATACGATACTAGATGGCAGCAGCAGTTAAAATAACGGAAACGTCAGCGCCATCTATCAGCGGGTAGACAAATATAAAGCGTAATTTAATTCCGCTACTAAGTAGTAGATGGCAAAAAGTGTTTTAAATCGGGTATTATCTGTTAAAATCTGTATAATACAGCGTTTGAAAGAGGCCAAGGATTTACATTTTCAAAGGATAGTAGATACTTCACACGATCGTCGTTTTTATGACTCGACTTTTCTTTTTAGCCCTCGCTGCAGTGTCTAGCATAATCGTCTTGATCAATCGAATTGATTCTGTTTATTTATTTATTTATTTATAGCAATTTACATTAATATACAGGAGGGTGAGTTTTTAATTAGTGAAATCCTTAAAAGTACGAGCAACAAATCAAATTGTAATAAAATTTTGAAAAAAAAATCTTTCTCATTTTTTTTTAAATTAAAAATTTTGTTGTTTTGAAAAATAGTATAAAGTAAATATTGCTAGATGCTATTGCTAGATGGCGCATCGCGCTCAACGTTAGGCCAACTTTTGTTTATCAGTCAAGTTTTAAAAATTTAGCAAAGAAAATTCAAAATGTAAAAAAAAACTGTTTTTTGTTCTATTTTTTTTAATCAATAGTTGTTTATTTACTTGTTCTGATTTACCCACTTGTACTAATTAAAAATCACAGCATGTAACTAATTAAAAATCACTCCGTTTAATACAATTTAAAAACATTAAATAATATACTTATATAACTTAATAATATTATTATTAATAATAAAACGCTTTATTCTTAAGAAAAGGCGAGCTTATTGCCTACAGGCAATATTTTACAGCTAACCTATACTATTGTAACAACATTATTTGTGAGTAGATGCTACATAACTTAACCTAAATATATACAGAGACAAATACAAATAAAAAGAGGATAGAAAAAAAATATATACTTAACTCTTTGTGGGCACAAGATGTGCCACACCAAAATAATCTAGCACCTATAAGGACGCTAAGGTTTAAGAAGGAGGGGAATAGGAGGGAAAGGGAATTTATCTGGAATATTTCGAATGCTCTCTGAGTCTGTTTTAAAAAGTTAATATTATGCTTGGCGCGGTTCTCACGTTTTTCGGCAAAGCATTCCAAAGACGGGCTCCATGCACGATGAAAGAGAATAATAAGAAGTCAGTGCAGGGATTAGGGATAGAGAGTAGCAGGTTGTCTTTTGATCTCAGAGGGCGTTCATGAGCCGATAGTGCAGTAAATCTGCCGGTAAGATAATTAACTTGCTACGGGAGCGACGCCATCCAAGATCTCGAAAAGCATACAAAGAACTCGCATGTCTCTTTTCTCCCGGGTCGACGCCAGTGAAGCTTCTCTCTGTACTCCGCGATGTGGTCAAACTTTCTGAGGCCATGGATATAACGAATGCAAACATTTTGGAGACCCTCAACTTTGGTGGATAACTCCTCTGTGTGGTCGAGAAATGCGACATCTCCATAATCCAGAAGGGGGAGGAGAGCAGACTGACAAATCGTAATCTTGCTCTCCTCCGGGAGGATATTTTTCAGCCTATTCAGCGAATGAAATCGGCCGAAGAGTTTGCGTCGCATTTCTCGAATATGTGGCCGACATTAAAGGTTGCCGTCCATATGGACACCGAGGTTTTGAACCTCGAAACTGAACGGGACCTCATCCGCACCAATGCAGATCTTTAGGACTTTATTTATATTAATCCTCATGGTAAAGTAACTGCTACCGATGATAATCGCCTGCGTTTTGGAAGGATTTAAGAGTAGTCCATGTGATTTGGACCACTCGTATATCATCGATAAATCTTCATTTACAAAAGTAATTGTTGTATCAATATCTAGATGTGATATTTTGCTTTATTTTAGTTGGTAACTGAGTTAAATAATAAAGAAAAGAGGAGTGAGGATAAAACACTACCTTGGGGGATGACGGCGACTTGTGGTAGAAAATTAGAGATCTGATCCTTATTCCTGACGCACTGATAACAATTATTCCGAAATGATCTAAACCAGTTTATTACCGCATTGGCAAAGTTACATGATAGCAAGGAGAATGTCATAATCGACAGAATTAAACGCGCTGCTGAGGTCTAAAAGGACGAGAATAGAGAGTTATCGATTATCCATCGCTTGACATCGCATGAACCAAGGCAGTAGTCGTGCTATGATGAGGTCGAAAACCTGATTAAATTGGGTTTATAAGGTTGTTAAGAGAAACATAAAAGAGCAACTGACCAGTCGTTCAATAGCTTTGTTTAGCACTGGGAGAATTGAAATTGGCCTAAAGTTTTCTGGGGAATTCGTTGAAGAGGTTTTTGGTATTGGGACAACAATGGCTTTTTTCTAGACAGCGGGGTAGTTCGCCGCTTTTGAGAGCAAAATTAAAAATAAATGCGACTACTTCCGCTATTTCATTTAATATAGTTGGAGGCTTATGCCATCATGACCCACAGCTATCGACTTGATGCTTGGTAGCATTTTTGCTACCTCCTGGGGCTGATATTGAAGAGAAATCAAATGGTGGGCTGTTAGGTGGGAGTTTTTTTTAAAAAAAAAAATATTCAGAGAAAAAAATACATTTTTTAAAATATTAAAATCTTGCCAAACTGGTATACAGTTTGTTGGCGAGACAAACTTTTATTTTTATAGTCTTACACTTCTAATTTTGTGATACAAAAAGACATTAATAATATAAAAAACAATGCACAGCAGTATTACTACTGGTCTTAATACAGGCTTAAATTAGGCCAGTATTACTACAAGCTTAAATTATAGAAACGTATAACAAAGTTAATTATGACCACTAATTTCACTATAAACGTCCAACAGGTAGCTTTTTAATCTCTTTTTAAACATCTGTTTGCTCAC